>VXAA01006941.1:1164105-1200136 GCA_013399115.1 Anseranas semipalmata | reverse complement strand
CCCCCGTTAAGTACTGTGGATTGTTTGAGAGCTGGGAAGGGAGTCAACTTCAATGGCCCTTAAAATGAACAAATAAAGGTGAATCCAATGAACTTTACTCTTTGCTTCAAAACTGGCTAGTGTGTATTTGCAGTTGGTTCTTGGCTTATTTTATTATTTATCCCAGAGTAACACATTTCAATATAGCTACCAGTCAACCAGTCTTTAAGGATTACCAAATACCTAAAATTCCAACTATAAAAAGCTATTAAGGTAGACTGAGTGAAACTTTGGACCATAGCATTAGACATACTTTTGTTATCTATTTTGAAAGAGATAAGACTTTGTGCAAGGATGCAGCAGTATCCTAAGTAGAATGGGGCTTGGTTTGAAAGATGTTTCCTTGTCATGATATGCTGTCCTATAGGTTTGATGTTGTTATGAGGGTTCAGGGCCTGGCCCTAGGAACAAGGCTGTAGTGGGAGGTAGTGCTTAGAGATAGGCCATCATACTGAATCTGACCCCTCTGTCCTGTGCTTGATTTGATTCCCTGATCATCAGACACACCAGCTATTCTGCTGTAGAAGTTGGTGGGAGAAGAAGGAGAAGGAGGCCTGGGTGAATGACAGAGTAAGATGGACCCGAGGCACAGCAGCACCAGTACATGTAAGCTGATAAAGTTGTGTAGATGAGTGCATTAGAATCATATGGAAACTACAGCCTGTGGTTTAGTTATTGTGTGCCTGTGGAAGGCAATCATAATAACGCAATGCTGTGATACTTAATTTACTGACTTGATCCACACATCACTGACCTTTTCCTCTGGTATGCAAATACAGTTTTTAAAGCTCATTAAAAAAGCAACTCTTCATAACGTGTACCAAAGATGCAACATATGTGGTGTCTGAGCTCATTACATTAGAAATGCCTTGTAAAACTCTTCACAGTCTAATAAATTTAACTCTTAAACCTTGAATATAATTTCAAGTTGTAGTTACAAAAATGTAGTTTTAATTAAAACCTCTTCAGATTTAGTTTAGCTATGGGATTACTTCTGAGGCCTTGTATTATTTCAGAGATTGGCACAGAGTGAGGAGGAACTTTCTCCTCTGCATCCCTGGTTTTCTGATCGTCTTCTAACAAATGAAATGAGTTGTATACTCTAGTCTACTTGGACATGTGAGAGCTTTGCCATCATTTTTATTTGTATTTATGTATCTGCTGGTATGGTTGGTAGAGAAGCTAACCACTCAGTAAATGAGTACCTTTTCACCTTTGGAAAGGTGAATGTGAGGATTATGTCATGTACTGGAAGAACATCAACCATCAAAAATCCCTGCCTGCTTTTTCAGTTTTCATGAGTGAAATAGGAAAAAAACAAAACAAAAAACCAACACGTATAATGAAGTATTGCTTAATGAGCATGGGTTTTGGACGTTTGAAAGAGTTTTTAACTGGCAAGTATTCAAAGCACTCTTACTCTGTACAGTGTCATCTCCTGCATTTTGACAGGTCTTTAATTAAAATGTAAACTGAAATCTTGCTGAGAATACAACCTCCCCCCCTTTTTTTTTTTTTTTAAATCTGCATACCTTTCCTGAACTGTGTGGTTGTTTATGACTACTCCCTGAAAGAACAAAACAGTAAAACTAATGTAATCTAGGTTGGTGTGTAAAGGACTTAACAGGCTACCTCTTTGCTTCAGTATTATAGAAGGAAGAAGCATGGAGGAAGTAGTCTTAATTTCTAAAAAAACAAAACAAAAACAACCCCACAGCCAAAAAACTCTTTGATGTCCCAGACTACTTTAAAACACGCTGAATGGTACAGGTGGTTGATATATGATTTAAAAGATCCTTGCTAGCAACTAGAATTTTCTTGTCAGAAAAATGGCAAGGTTTTTTATTATATCACCCACGATATGTTTGACCATAAAGTTCTTTGAGGGTGTAAGCAATGCTGTTTAAACAGAATTTCAGTATGTTACTGTGGCTTCTAATTAGGAATACTACACTTCTTTGGTGCCCACCTTCACAAGGAAAATTGGCTAATCAGGAGTTGTTAACAGCTCAGGGAGAAATCAGTACTATTTTGGGCAGACTGGTCTATCTGTCTCCAACAGTTGCTTCTCTACAAAATATGGACAATTTTATATCTACTTCACACAGGATTTAAGGACCGTTTTTTTTTTTTTTTTTTTAATTATAATTGTAATTGGTATTGTTTGGAGAGGTTTATTTTAATACTTAAGACAGAGATATGTTTTTAACTTTACTTTGGGGAGGTCAGAATCTACAGGCTTTAACTGGGGGAAAATCAATGTCAAAGCAGCTAAGTTTGAAGCACCATCGCTGAAAAACACTCCATATTTTCTTCAGATTTAAAATTTTAGACTTCTGTGAGTATATCTGTGTAGTGCAGTGCCAGGAAGAGATAAGCTTGCCATGCAGAGGTACCAGAAGCAGTGTAACTGTGCAAGCACATCTTTTTATCTAGGGTAATTAGCCCTGCAGGGGTATGCTCTGCAAGATGTGAGCTAGTTTAGAGATTGCTCTGAAGTTTGGCATTTTATTTGTTGGCCATGCCCTTTGTGCCTTAGTTTCCAATCTTAAAATCTTTTTGGCTCAAAGGAGATTAAAAGTTAATTCCCTGGTGTTTCATAATGTATATACATATATGGCCAGAATTAAGGTTGCATGGGCAACATTAAATGATATTTTTTAACTTCTGAATGTTTTAACTTAAGTCTTATTAAGTCACTTAATGAATTTTTTGACGTGGTGAGTCTTCAGTTCATCAAACTAAATGTTTTGAAAGAGAGCTTTAACCCGTTAAATAAAAGAGGATTACATATGTAACAAGTGGGGTCTTTCAAGGATAATTGCATTTCTGTCAAATATTGTCTTTTACATCCTGGTTACAGAATTGTAGCATTTTGAGCTACCCTGGGGGTAGAATTACTCTGTAGTGTAAGTGGGCTTGGGGCGTTTGATTTTAAGACACAAACCAGCTTATTTTAAGAGAATAGCCGTTTTTGTTGCTATGTTGTTTAAAGGGTAGTCATTTTCATGTAAATAAAAGCCACTCAGCCAACAATTAATGTTTTAACTGTTTAATATACGTAGCTTGCAAATCAGCCTAGCATTTGTTAGTAAATCTCATATGGTTTGTTACCTTTATCATTTTAGAAAACAACTTATTAATACAAAGCAACCTATAGTTTACATCAATTTTTGTTTGGTTAGTAAAATAATTATTTTATGACTGTTCTGATATTTGAAACTACTATTCTTTAGTACTGTAATGCATTTTGTTTCTAATTTCAACTTTGTAGCCGTAGATTTCACTGAAATGCTTGAATATGGGACATACCCCATTACTTGAACATACTTGCAAGCTTTCAGAGGTTAAACACTTATGGTCTATGCATAATCAATGTGTATGGTAGTGCAATTAATGTTAACTTTAATGAAATACATGAATATTTAAAACTTAATGAATCTGACTTTACAGCATGCTTTACAGCCTGGTTCACATACGTGAACAGTATTGACTGTTGGCCTCTGGATGTCAGCAGCGTATCACAAAATTCCTGTCATCAGCCGCTGTTTTCCTGCTACCTCCCAGAAATATCTGTGACTTGTGGTCTCTGCACACCTCCAGAACACCCAGTGCTTTTTCCTCTTATAAATTATTCACTTGCTCTGTACCAATTAGTTCTACCAGTTGCTGGGTTTGTTATCAAGTTAAGCTTCAAGACAAGAACCTGAACTCAATGAGTGATTAAAAATTTATTAGCAGAGATGATTAAATATGCAGATAGTCTGTGAAGCTTGTTCTTGAAACCATTATATTACCTTTTTAATACTAATGATTTGTATAATTAATTTTAAAAAAGCCTGAAAGTCTTTTAAAAAATCAGAGTAGGACATAAAAGGAAAGAGATTAAATGCAGAGGAGGCAGTGAACCTGAGTATTAAAACAGCTCATTCACATGTATAGGCAATAAAGTGATTTCCTTACAGGGATAGTTTGTGTTTTTTTTTTTTTTTCCCCTCTGCTAAGTTGATTATTTTATTAATGTTTTAGGCAATTTGGGAAAATTCTAGCCACCAGTGAGACGCATTTTCAAAACAGAATTCTGGGACGAACACTGATAACACGAACTATTCCCCTTAAACTCTGTGGTAGAAAACTAAACCGCAGTTTCCGTGTTAAGCTGCAGCTTCCCCAACATTTAAGCATACGCTTGATTTAGGCACGCGCGTAACCCTGGAGTTTCCATGGGAACCGCTCAGGTACGTTAACGTTAACGCGAGGCCAAATGCTCAGCGCTGCTGCTCTGGGGGCGCGGGCGTCACGGCGGGCTGCGGGGCAAAGTTTGCCCAAGAGCTGCCCCTGGCACCAGAGGTGGTGGGAAGGGGCTGCCACCTCACAGCTGTGCCCAGGGCAGCAATTAGGCAGACTTGGGATGGGATGGGAGGCAGGTGGGACCCTCTGGAGCACAGCTGAGGGAGAAATGGCTGATGGGCCAGCTGTGGAGGAGACAGGTCTGGGCTCCCTTCCCACAGCAAAAAGAAAATAAATGACTATTTCCCATTAAGGGAGCAGCTGGAGCAGAGGGGTGGCCCTGGGGGTCTGGCTTTTTGCTTTCCTGAGGGAAGCAAGCCCTAATGGCAGCACGGAGCAGCTGTGGTGAGGGAAGGCCTTGGGTGACCAGCGGCAGGCCCTGAGGCAGCCCTGGGGCTGGCTCCAGCCAATGCTGGTGGCTTTGTGAGGCTTGCCAGCTTATGCTCATATGTGGACATGTGCAATGTATTAGGTTGTAATGACCCCCTGAAAGGGAACAGGAGGTGACAAGGCCTGGCTACAGGCCAGGGGTGTGGGAGAAGCTGAAGGGTGAGCTGCAGTCCCTCCACACCGCTGGGACAGGTAGGAACAGCCCTGAGGGCTCAGTCCCACCCCCAGAAGATGGAGTATGGCCCTTGGCTGGGGGGACGGAGAGCTGAAGCCACAGGTGGCTCACAGTTCTCTCCCTCTTTCCTTCCAGCTCTGCTTCCTGAGGGAGCCTGCTGTGGATGAAGCTTGAACAAAGGTGAGGGCCTGCCCCAGCATCTCCTGGGGTCCCTCCTTCAGTGGGCCCTGTGTCAAGGCTGCTCTGAGCACCCCAGGAGGAACCCCTGCACTCTTTGCCTCCTGGAAAGGGTGGAGCGGCCCCTCAGCTGGTGCTGATGGGATACTGGAGGTCATCAGAGCTAGAGAGCACACCCATAATAAAGGTGTGTGCTCTGTGAGGGTGTGTTTGGAGGGGGCATGTGCATCAAACTGAATTTGGCACAAACAGTAAGTGAAACTGGTTTTTTTTCATAAGGTTGGTATGCTTTGGGGTGTGTTTGTGGAAATTATGAGGAAAGGTTGGTATATATCTCTTGTGTTGCTTTTTTTTTCCCTGTTGTGTTTATAAATTAGAGTGCCTTTATTTTCAAGTACTAAGCTCTGCTTACTATGCTTTTAAGCTTGAATTATGGCAACTACAGCGTATGTTTCTAGACCGGGTTATAGTAGGCAGCAGAACTGGAGTAGAGCCTTTTGTAGAATGAGACCCATGGAGGGTATTTGTATCACTGTCACCACTGAATTTGCACAGCTAGAATCTCCCAGGGGAGGACATGTCCAAGTAAAAATGATTGTTCTTTATCCAAAATACCATGCCTCTTTGGTAGCATGAAACTAGACTGTGACCTAGGAGCTTCCTTAGCAGAGCATAATCCTGGAGGCATTTCTCTAGTCCTGTGGGAGATGTATCAACCCAGACGTACAGCTTTCTTTTCTTGCTTTTCTCCTTGCTCTGAGCTAAGTTGAAACACCACTTTTCACAAGCTTCCCCTTCCATTATGCTGGCTGCCTACTTGGGGAAAGAGAAGGGGCACAGCAAAGAGCATTCCTTAGAGTAAGCATGTCTGTAGAAAAAACTGAGAGGATGTTGAATGAGGTGCTTCCTTGCTCTCTGCCTCGTGGCTGAAGCTGAGCAAGAGAATGAATCCTTATTCTTGTGTTCCTGAATATAGGGTAGGCTGATGTGTTCCCAAGTGGGATCAGAAGTTTGGATTTTTTTTTTTTTTATGGCAGCAGAAAATTTCTAATGTGAAAAAAATCCTTAAAATGAAGGAAGGAAACTTGTCATTTCAAATGTTTTTACCACGCAAGAGGAAGCAGTTGGGAGAAATACACATAAAGCTTTCACAGACTTTATTTACCCAAAAAGCTTATTTTGTTAAATTTTAGAGAACTCTGTAATTGCCAAATGCACAGTGTATGTTGAATGTTTGAGCTCTGGGAGAAAACTCATGGAAAAAAATCTCTTCTGATGATGGATGTGAGGTCAGCTATTCAAACTAAAATACTCTCTCCTCAGTTACATGGTATAGGGCTGTGGTGCTCAGACCATATGCATAGTTAGTTATTTTTAGGCACTTAAGGAGAATGTAAAGGAGGTGATGTGTGTAGGAGGGTGGAAGGGTAAGGAAAGAATTTTAAAAGAGATATTAACATTTGGAACAATAGATAAGCCCCTGTAGAGATTTTCTAACCCGTTTGCATAACATCCAAAGGGGTTCACTTCTGTACTGAACAATTAATGAAGTCCTCACTCCTCGTATGATGCACAGCAGACAAACAAGCACATGCATGATGCTGTGGATTTCAGTTTGCTTAAGATAATGTGTGCAAGTGTTGGCAGGATCAGAGTCAAAGATGTCAAAAATAACTTGGAGGGCTTGTGGAAATTCACAAAGTGTAGTAAGGTGATACTTCACTTGGTGCTGAAGTGGAAGTTGTAGCTGATATTATATTTAATGATGGACTGTGGTCACTGGGTTCACTGTGACTGAACAATACCCATCTCTATTTTTGAGGTAAATGAAGAGAAGTATATGAAGTTGAACTAAAAATTAGGGGTGTTTTTCTTCTTTAGTACTTGTACATTGATACTGTTATTTGCACTTGTTATCCTGTATTGTGTGTTTAAGGAAAAAAAAGTGCGTGCACAAACCAACTAAGAAAAACAAAACAAAAAATCCAAAGCCTTCTTTACAAGAAAAGATTTGCAGTAGGAATCTATATTTGAAATGGCCTTGGCCTTGTGAAAATGTAAAGCGTATGATACTTTTGAAGAAAAATTTCCTCATTTCTCAGCACTGTCGAGTTAGGAACTAAAAAGCATGATGGGAGTGATCCAATTTTTTCTATTTCTTTGTTAGAAATAGAACTAACAGGCCAGTTCAAACAGTATCAGCAGTACAGGTGGCCCTTAAAAGAGCCCCCCCTGTGGCAAAGATGTACAGCTGAATTGCATTACCCTTTGCTTAGAATAATGTGGCTGCAATAAATGAATTCTAGATTGTTTGTTGCATGGTGAAGTGAAATGCTCCTTTGTCTGTGGGAATGTGTGTTCTGCTTCTGTTCCTCCTTCCATTTTGAAATAAAGCAGTATATCTCAGCATGAATTTAGAAGTATGGGAGGAATGAACGTGCTTTTGCTGTTATGTTGATCCAAGGAGTTTCAGGAACTTAAACTATTTACATTCTTCTAGACTTTCAATTTTTTTCCTCTGTATATAGCTTTTTTTTTTTTCCTAGACTCTTTTTGCACAAATTCATCTCTTTCTCTTTGAAATATTTCATTGGTCAGTTATTTATCTTCCTATAACTTGTGCTGTAGAAAAGAGGAAAATATTGTTATATGAAGAGCGTTGTTGGCTTGCAGTTCTTTTAGCAAGTTTTTGATGTAATCTGGAAGCAGCGTGGGTTCTGTGTTGCGGTTAATGAATCAAGTGCTGGAAAACATGGTGCTGAATGGATTAATGAATGTACTGTTCAGGATGCTTTCGCAGTCGTCACAGTAGGAGAAAAACGTATCCGATGTTATGCAGACTCCTCAAAAAAAAGTGGTGGTGGAGAAATTCTGCTATACTGGGTTGTGCAGACAAAGAAATTGGGCTTGAGATAAGTGAGCACCTTTACAGAGGAGTGGGTTGCCTTCATAGTGTATCAGACTGTGTGTGGGTCCTTCAGGAGAAGGAAAAATGAAACAAATAGAGAGCAAGAGCTCCTGAAGAGAGAGCTATGGTGATGAAGAGGTTGGAGGAAGTGAGCGCCAAGAGAAAGCACAGAGAACTATAGCGGTTTAGCCAAGCAGGCTGTGGCAGTTTCAACCCTGAAAATCTTCCCTGAGAATGGGCAGAATGAATGAGAGGATGACATGGAACAAAAGAGGTGGGAGAACAACAACTACTTCAGCTGCTTGTGAGGGGAGAAAAAAAGTCTTAATCTGTTTGAACCATGATTATGCGGCATTCCTGCAGGGATGTGTATGAATCTGAAAATTGTCACTGTGGGTCACCTGTGGAGTCTCGTGGAACAGTTCTGAGCTTGTGAAAAAGGTTTTTTACTGAACAACTGAATGCACCACTCAGCAGTCTGATGTTGCAGGGAAAGTTTTGTTCTGAGGAGTGTGTGTTTGACTCTAATCTTCTTGTGCCTTGCCTAACAAACATCAGCATAACTGGAGGCAGGTGCAGAGACGGTGAGACAGAAAGAAGTGGGCAGAGGCATGGTATGTGCCAGAACTACGAGGAGTGACTAGTGAGACATCTTATTTCTCTTTTGCAATGTGGCACCATTTGGTGATGGTATGTAGTTGTAACTAAAACGTTGTCTTGTGGCTTTTTCTAGGTTGTTTCTTCTGCTGAAGATCAGAACCTACTGTAACAGTCATTACTTGAAAGTTTCATTGGAAGTTGCGTGACTGAAGTGTTGAAGTAGGTGAATGCACTGTAAAGTTTTAAGCTAAACTTTACTGTGATCTCTCTGCTAAAGAGTAGTGCAGATATTAAAAAAAAAAAAAAAGAGGTGGAAACCAGATACGTAAGCATGTTAACTTTTAATAAAAAGAAATCATTCCAGGAGACCTCATTAAGCCAGGACGATATTCTAAAAGTGAATATACATGTTGACAGCTACACCCATAAATTTGAAAACTGCAAACATGTTCAGCATAAAAGCCATTTTTGAAAAAAGCTGTTGCTCTGCCCTTGTACTAATTTAAGAATTGTTCTTTCATTCTGATTTTTATAGTTTCTCTTCACATATATAACTGGGACAGTTTAAAAAATACTTTAAAGAATCTTTCATGATGTCACAAGCTTCATAATGCAGATGATTATTTTTTAAAAATGCACACGTTACACAATGATTTAAGTATCAAATAAGCTCAATAACAACATTCTTTCATTTTCTAAAGAACTAAAATGACCTGTCTTTAGACTGTACCTCTGTACAGTATTCTTGCAAGGAACCTCTGTTTCCTGGGAGCAGTGATGTTAGTTTATCTTGACTGCAGCATTAGTCTTGGGGAAGAGGTTCTCTTGTTCTATTAATGCTGTGTCTGAACACATAACAAAATCTTCACTGTGAGCACAAGATCTCAGACAATCTCTTCTTTCAGTGCATTTGTGTCAGAGTGTATTCAAGCTATGTGCATATTTAAGCTGGTTTCAGCAAAGGAGGGACTTACACTAGCCAAGTTTGGAGAATTGTAGCTGTTACAGAAAGACTGAGTGTCTGCCTGTGGAGACATCCTCCGATGAGGAACAAGATGCAACCAGTAGTGACCTCAGGTTTGTTTTCTCATCGGTGTGGGAGGAAGGAGGAGGAAAGATTCACTTGGTCCGCTCTGTGTAGGTGGAGAGAAGATGATATTCAGAAGCTAGGAGAATTTTAAAGATCAGTTATGAGAAATCCCACCTCAAACAGTATGGGGAGATAGCAAAAAGTCTTCGGGTGACTGAGAGGAACTGAGCAAGGACAAAACCTTGGGTTGGAATAGTTCTTAGGCAGTATGAAACATGAAATATGATTTTTTTTTAATTTGTTTTCTTTGAGTAGGTGAGAGGTTTTTTTTTGCTTACCATCCATACCCAAAATGTGTGTACACGATCTGGATCTGATTACTTATTTTGTTGTATTTAGCAGGTAGCTCCTAGGTTTTCCATAGTCCTTTACGTTTGCTTGGGAAGGGATTGTATTTCATGCTTAAATGTGTGTGTTACCTTAGCTCTTCTCACAAAGAGCTAGTGCCATGTTATTTTCCCTACTATGCAAACAATCATGAAAATAACCTTGAATTAAAGTATTTTTCACGGAAAATGTATTCTTCTGACTTTGTGTGAGTGCTGTTGTAATAAAGAATGGAAGAGGCAAAGAATTGTTAATGGAGCTTTGGCACTTGAGATGAATCGGTAGCTTGCCAATAAAAGCAGTAGTTACGATAAAGATTTTGATCACCAAACTCTGTCATAGTATAGCAGTTCAAAACTTTTGGTAGGCAGACACTGTTTACTTTGATATCTGAGCTTGTGAAAAGGTAGAACTATAAGGTGAGTCCTCAGGAGTCACATTAATACATGCATGTTCAAATATCGATAAGATTCCTTTTAAGACCTTGTCTTAACAGCCAGAAATACAGCTTTGCTGCTGAAGGCTTGTCAGGCATGTTGCACTGCAGAAATGAAATCTGCACAGAGTAAAGTTGTAAAAGCTCCGGAGTTCCCGGACAAAACTGACACAGAATCTTTCTAATGAGATTAATTGCTGACATAACTGTGCTGTTTCTGGCCTCTTTCAATCTAACAACATAAGCTCCTTAAACAGGCTTTTTATTAGTGAATATTAGTGGAACCATCTGGTAAAGGAGAATCTGTTTGTGCAAAGTACTACTTTATTTCTAATTAGTGGTCTCAAACAGATTTTCATCTCTGACGATATATGTGTATGTTCTGTGAGGGTAGTGGGAAGAGGAGCAAGAATAACTTTCTTATCTAAATCAAGTGTGTTAGTCAGCAGCAGTTCTCTGTCAGTCCCAAGGCATTCATGCTTTCCTGTGTATTGAATTAGACTCCCGCTTCAGTTTTACATTTTGTAACACATTCTGCTCTGGTATCTTTGCCATAAGCAGGGGCAGGGAAACAACCCCCGATAGAAGTACATAAAAATAAAATTTCTTTTTTAGGTGACAAATAATATTGAAAACAACTTACATATCCAAACCAAAGGATTCATATATGCCTAGGAGGTGCTTTATATAGTAGAAACCCAACAAAAATGTGAGACTTGAGGAGTGGTGGCTTTGGCAGATTCTCTACAGCTGAAACTTCCGAAATCATATAATGACCTACACCACGGACTTCCAATAGGAAATCTCGCCTGTAACTTTTCAAGGTTTTTGAACTTGGAATAGAGCCAGTAACAGACCCAATAAGGGCAACCAGCAGCTTAGGAAAAATGGTTGTGGCAGGGAAAGAACTAGAGTGATGCTATATGGGGATAAACAACGCTGGCATTGAGGAAGAGGAAGAAAACAACAGACTAAAATCAGTAACTACATTACTCTGATATAAACACTTGTAGATTGCCCCGTGCTTGTGCTGAAAAACATCTTTAGGAGAAGGAAGAATGATAAAGGCTTGTTACATCAAGCTGCTGAATGTGGAACAAATACAGTGACTAAAATTCTCTTGTGTAAGAATTTCAGTTTTCCTCTGCTAACTGAACAGCATCAGAGTTTTCTGCAGAGGTAATGGAGAGCAAGAGGTAAGGGCACATAAAACTGTGGCAGAGGGGACCAAAAAACTAGGTACCTGATACTGAAGGTGTCTTCCACTTCTTAACTGAGATCTGCCAATTTTCTTGCTGTTGATCCCCAGAAACAGAAGGAAAAGAATTATGATGGTGTGATATGTAGGGTTCAAGAAAGGAGGCATGTTTGGGGTTGTTTGCTTCTTATTGAACGTCACCTAGACTAGTTTTAAGATGGTGAACTCAAAGAATGGCATAGAACTTGAGCAAGTGGTGTACTACTGGTGCCCAGCAGGGGATGTTCTGAAGTATAACCCATGGACTGTGTGCGCGCTAACGGTGACTGGCAGCCTACCACTTACGTCAGTGTGCTGTTATACCTGTAACGGCATTCCATTGTGACTGTTCCTACATGCAGACTTTTTTGGTAATACCGAAACATCCTATGCCTTTGGGTAAGCATCCACATTCTGTTTCTATGCCAGGTAAAGGAGTCATCAGTTGAATAAGTAAACAGGGATATTTATATCCGGGCTAACAGATTTTTAAATGACGCATTATACCTAGAAGAATACCTTTTCCTTTAATGTTGTTTTTGTGCAACACAAGCTGCACTTGTGCTGAAGAAGAAAATAGAGCTGGGCAACTGAGCAAATATGACCATATGGCAGCGTATCCTGGTATATTCTTTCAGATTCTGATGTGGCAGCAATAGCAGTAAGGCTCGCATGTTATAAATTAGCTTCTATATCCAGGTATTTTTCTTAATGATAATTTAAAAAACAAAACTTAAAAAAAAAAAAAACAAACAAAAAAAAACACAAAAACCTCACAGTATTAATTTCACAGTATAGTCAAAACTACCTACATGTGTACAGCTCCTTGTTAAACCTCCTTCTCCTGTCAGTGTACTTTCCTTCTTCCATTCCTGAATACTTTAGCCTGAACAGGAGGTATGGGCCCATTTAGATTATTTGAAGGCCAAAATTTCTTTTGGGTTCAAAGAATAATTTCAATGTATCTTCTCTCCTGTGAAACCTTCTGCCCCAAATTCTTGCACCTGGAAATTTTCTAGTGCTTGCCAGAGGTAGAAATGCAGGCTGACTGATCCTCTGTGAGGGATGGAGAAAGCAAAACAGAATATCAAAGAAATAAAATAAAAAATAAAAAAATCGAAAAGACGAAGTCAATTATCTATAGCAAAAGCTACTTTGAGCATAAGGATTTCTTTTCCCCTCATTTGCATAGCACTGGGCAGAGTGGGGAAATAAGTTTGAGGAGATGCTCGTTACTATTTTTGGTTGTGTCTTGAAAGTATATCAAGTCAAATTGATTATTTTCTTCTAACTGGTGGTCAGTTGTAAATGCTGAATAAAGGGAACAGGAAACGGGAGTTACGTGGAGGGACCCTCCCTGTGGCCCACCATCGGTCTGTCAGAGCACTTCCCTACCGTAGGGTGCGTCTGGTCGGTTCCTAATTAGTCGTTACTGGACCATCAATTGTTTTCAGTCTGGTTTGGTCCCATTTATACACTTGACTTCCACTACCTCTCGCAAAAAGCTTTGTTTCTCATTATGTGGAAGGTTTTTGTGTTTTTAAACACGCTGCCTGGTATGTTTACCAGTTGCTGTCTGTAGATGTTTAAGTGATAAGCAGTGAGCTGGTGATTCATGGTCGCCTTGCTTCACCTCACCGTTGGTTCGTTACAGACGTGGGAGTGACTCCCCTGTGCTCGGAAAGAGACGATTCGATGAGTTGAACTCTTCGTTTTGGAAGTTCTCTGTATACCTGAGTATTCTTGTGCTTTTCTGAACTCTCTGCTTTCCTTTAATGAGGTTGTCAGAGCTGTGCTTATCTGTGTATGTTTGGATTTACAAAGTCACAATGTTTTGACTTCAGTTCTCGTTTTCCTTCTTTACAGTTCTTAATGCTCTATTTGCTCTTCTGACCTGCTGAGCATTGAGCTGACTTTTCTAGAGCAGTAATATCTAACTGGTTGCCTATCATTGCATGTGTGTGTTTCAAGTTATTCTTTCCCGTTACTTTGAATGTAATGACACTTTTCTATCTTTTTGTTTGTTTGTTTTTAATTTACTGTGAAAGCAATATGTGGGTATATTTGAGAGAGGTGATGTGGTCCTGCCTGGTGTGTTATCTGATGCTGTCCTCGATATTGCCCTATGAAACTTGAAGAACATGTTTTAGAAGAGAAAACAAAATTTGGGATTTCATTGTTCTGAAAAAGTCTGGTGAGGCAATAAAGATAAAACACTGCTGGACAACAAAGAAAAGGGAAATTAAAGAGAATTTCTTGGAGACAGCTGGCTGGGCTGGCTTTCTAAGTGAAGAAAGGTACTGATCCTGAAAAGAAAGGCTGACACATCTAGGACTTCAATGAAGAAAGCAAGAGTGGCATGAATGAAACTGTGTGATAGGTGGCTGGAAGGAAAGTGGAGCGTGAGATGGCTTGGTTACTGAGCAGTTTGAATGTAGAAACTTCTTTTTCTTAATTTGGTTCATTGAATTATTTGTGTACACTTTTACAAATGATCAGTAACTTAAACTTCCAAAAGTTGCCACTTCTAACTATTCCAAACTGCCGGTTTGAATGGGCTGCAAAGATATCTTTCCATCCGCTCCGCTTCCCCTGCCACTTTCAGTTAAGATTGGATCCTGATGGATAGCATCATTTTGTCACATTGTGGCACTTTATAAATAACATAATGCAGTGATGTACAGCGCATTGACAATTGCAGTTTTAGTAGCTATTGGGAAAGCTAAAAATGAACATTTTCCATAATCTAGATCGTTTATTTCAGCTGTCGGGTTCTCTGCACATCTCCAGTATGTATTCCCATAAGATATTAAAAAAGATGTATATGTTTTTATTATATTGTGTATACACTTTGGTAGGTGTAAAATAAGTTTACATTTCAAATGCATTTGTGCTGCTATCTGAGAAAAGCAAAACAAAATAAATTGATGCCAGGGGAAATGTCAGGCATGCAACACAGATTTGTTAAATAAACATTACTGTGTGGCATTAGCTAATGTTATTACTTTGTGTCCCTAGTGGCTCTTTTTTTGATTATCTGCATTTCTAAAGACTGTGCACATTTCATACACACTAAGAACAGAGCGCAAGGGTTCTGCTTACATGAAGGGCTTGCAAACACCTAAAGCATGTGAGGGTATTTTTTTTTTATTTGCAACTCTGCTAAAACATGCTTACATTTTTGGTGTAGAAGAGATAATGGGATGAAATATAACTTGATTTTTTTTTTTTTTATTTAAACTGTATGGGAACTATGTGTAGGGGGAAAAAAACAACAAAATAGAATTTCAGGGATTTTAATAAGGGGAAAAAGTTCCTGAATATCTTTCAGCGAGGAAAACAAAATAAAAGTCTAGATTAGAATTTGTTTAAAGTGCTGGAGAAACGATGGCATAGACTTGTTTATGACTGTGGAAGGTTTTCATAACTTCCACTCCATCCTTTACAGGTAAGTGCTTCTAAGAGCGCTGCTGAAGCCAATATACAGTGCAGATAATGTTCATACATAGCGTAAACTTGGGAAACTTTATGAAGATGTCTCTGGGTGGAAAATCTTTCTCTTGCTCGCTTCCCTCCGAGGCCCATTCGTACCCAAGCACAGAGACTGGGGGTATCTGCAGTGCCCCTGCGTGACTGTCCTACACAAGCTGGGTTTATTAGCAGTGAGTCATGGCAATGCCAGCTAGGTGCTGGTCTGTTTATATGCTGCTAATATTAGATTGGATAATGTCTGTATTTTTATTTGAAGAGTGTAGAGCTAATTTTCAGGGTTTGCATAATCAGCGTATTTCAGGCAAGTCTGATGCAGAAAAGTGACTGGGGTAAAAAAGAGTATCAAAGCTGAAAGTTCTAACCATCTGTTCAATTTATTTCATATACCATGTTGCTGGTCTTAGTCCAAGTTCAAATCGACTTGTATCCGTGCTACAGCTGACATCAGCTGGCCCTTTGGCTGCTGGGAGAGGAGGGGGAAGGCAGGAGAACTGGTCTCGAGCGTGACTGAGATGCACTCACTGGAGTGCTTAGAGGGGCAAACTTGCACTGGCATTAATTTTTTCAGGGAGACAACTTAACTTGAAATCAAAACACTGTGTTGGGCACATGTTTAGTTGTCAGTGCCTGTTTAATGTAGTGTTTCCTGCCTGTTGAACTGTTGCCTGCGGTGACTCTGCAACTGAAATGCTATTTCAGTACAATTAGTTGGTTTTGATTATAAAATAGGGAAAGATAGAAATCTTGTATTTAAGAAACAATACTGACTTCTGTGTTGGCAAATCAATCTAGTATATCCTACAGAACAAATCTTTACTCTGTTTGACTCAATGGAGCCACTTGTAGAAGTTGCAAAAAGGAGAAAGAGAACACTGTTAATCTCTGCTGGTGAACAAGAATGTAGAACCTGGGTTTCAGGGATTTTTTTAATTCATATTCTTGATGTGTGCGTGATGATGATTTTTTGTATTCATGGTCTGACTTTCTTTCTCTTCAACCTTCACCTCTCAGACTCAATCTTCTAGCTACTGTTGCTCTCTCATTATGGCAAGAGGGCTGACAAGGCATTAGTATCTCCTCTTACTCTTTGCTTTTGACTTTCTGACCATTGCACTGTTCCCTTCTCTAATTTCACGATATCTTGGATGGGTACGAGCCAAATGGCAGTATTTCTGGTTTCCTTTCTAGTGCCTGCCAAACCTTAGGAATTTGCTGCTACCAAGAAAACAGTGAAACCCTCCTCTTAGGGAACATGGCATGCCTGGATGGACAGCTGTGTCAGAGTTTCACTGTACATTGTACTGAATCTGTGAAAGGTTATTTTAAAATTAAAACTTAAAAAACACTCCTAAGCCTGATCCAGCTGAAGGTGGTAGTTGGTATACTGTTCATTTCTCTGGGACCTGGATCAGTTTCTAAATTATTCTTCCTTTGTTGCATAAAACTGAAAAAGAAGAAATTCAATGAGTTTTGCTTTAGGTATAAAACTAGTTGCCACAACTCTAATTTCTAGGCTGATCTTCAACTCTTTTAAAAATGGAAATATAAAAATACCCCTTCTTTTCATTGTTATTGTTAACCCTATTAATGGATTCTATTGCCTACTAGTAGGACTTTAATCCCAGCACCCACACTTTCTCATAATTTTCCTGAAATCTATCATTTGCAGCATGTGGCAATGGAGACTCTTAAACAGTGACATATTTATCCTTAAGCAGCAGGTTTTGCTGGGGTTTATGCTCGAGTCCGTTTTTCTTATCTTTCTCAAATGGCCAAATTTAACTGATTTGAAAGGGCCTCATTTTAAATTACATTCATTCAGTGAAAACAGAAATTAACACTTAGAGACATCTATATGCTAATGACTGTAGCTCAGGGAATACCCTTCTAACCTTTTCAAAAGGAGTTGGTAAAAAGCCATTTCACTTGAAAGCAACTTAGTAAAAATGGTAGATTAATTAAATACAATAAAATTTCCCTAAAATCTTTATCCCATTTATCACTTATCATTGTTTTTCCTTTTTACATATGGTACCTTAGCTCCAAACTGAATGTTCCAGGATGCATTTATTAAAACTGTTTTTCTGGTGGCATCTATTAGATGCTGAAAAACAGAGGTTAATAATGTCATGAGTTTTAGGGATGGCATGCAAACAGAGCTGAAAAAGCAGTTTCATCCATCGCCATCCATAAGATACTAAGTGTATGAATTTTGGCAAAAGGGTCAGAAATGTGGCAGGAGGAAGATTTCCTATAATCCCTCCAGATGATAAGCAATGAACTGAACAGGAGGACCTCAAGCTTTCAGACCTTGTAAGTGCTGTGTATCTGTATCCATTAGAGAGTTACTGTAAATGCAAAATGTGACTATTGCTGCATATAGGCATATTTACTATAGATGCAGTCTTTGTTCTTGACTCTGTAAGAGGTCAGAATTCCTGAATAGGAGAAATGATGAATATTGCATGTGGCTTAGTTGCTTGTCCACATTGGTATTATACCTGGTAGCACCTGTGTTACTGCATTATGTGTAACATTTCTCAGAGAAGGTCACCGTTGTGTTTAAAGGACTTGCAGGTCCTCGCATCTTGCGTTCCTGTTTGGGGGGGAAAAAAAGGAAAAGCCTGTGGAAACAGTTGCCCTGTTGTTCTTACACTGCCTACTATTTGTTTTGTGATTGTTCTAAGAGGAACAATTTCTGAGGAAAAGGCCTAAAAAGCTAATGCCTGAAGCCTCTTTGAAGCCACCCGTCTGATTAGTCTTGTAGATCCTGATATGAAGTCAAACTAGGGTCAAATAAAGTATTAAGCCCTGGAGTAAGTTGTGTCTGCCCTAGGCTAGAAGCAATTTGCAACTCATACTTGGTTTAAATGTAATAGCAGTAAAAATCCTATTGAAACAAAATGCGGCAATTATTGCTCTTGAAATTCCGGTGCAGGAGAGACTGGAGGAAGGTCACAGATCTGTACTCGGTTTCCTGATGAAAATCTGTAAAAGTGATGCGAAGATCCAAAAGGATCATAAGCCTTAGCGGTACGTACTTAAGCAGGTGTGATGGAGCAACCTCCTTTCCACTGAGCAGAAGAGGCCCCGAAAGCTCCCAGGTTGGCTGAGCAGCGTCTGCAAGCCCAAAGCAGGCAGACGTAAAAGACTGCTCAGCTCTGCCTTGAGAGAGAGAAACAAATGTGCTGGGCAACCAGACAAGGGAAGATAGGTGGTGGCGGTCCCCGGGCAGAGAGGGGCACTTGTGACTTGAGGATTGGAGGGTGAGATTTTTCTGCAGGAATTGAGGGAGGAAGCTAAAAGAGTGGGTGATTGCTACCTCCTACACAGCCAAGGCAGAGAGGCTGGGGATCTTCTGACGAAGAGCTACTAACAGGTAATGTAAGATTAAAGGGGAATAACTGTGCCTTGAAGACACACCAGAAGAGTAAGTGGGGTGTGAGAAAATGGCTTTTACAGGCTTTATTAGCAGCTCAGCTGTACCCTAGGTTTTTTAGCATTATCAGGAAAGTAATGATCTACACGGCTGTGTTTTTCTCCCCTGGACTGCAGAAAGACAGTTTTTAAGCAGCTGTTGCCTAATACCACAAGAAGCTAACATGACCCGGGATCAGAGCAGTTACGAACAACAGGATCTTTGTTTTTCACTGTTCTAAGTAGGAGCTGTTCCCTCTGCTCTTATGACTTCAACTTTTCCCCGTGTTTTACTCAAAATAGTGTCTCTTTCAAAATCTTTCATAATGGGGAAAAATCCCATTTGAGCTGCAGCGCTTAGCAGGTATGTGTAATGATAAGACATTTATATTGCTCAAATGTGTCTCAGCCGCCCACACCTCAAAAGACAACTGTTGAAATTGCAGTTCTTTAACTGATCAGTTTTGGAAGTGGCTCTCATTTCTTTCTGGCAGCCACTGAATTGCTATTTTGCACTGGTTTGGCTCCAGACAAAACATGATAGCTCAATTGATTTTCTTAGTTTAAGGTGAGATGACGTCCTCCTTTTGGCCAGTTGGTACTCTAGGTTCTAGGCTGGCCTAGCTAAATGAAAGCCTTGCTGTCTTGGCTGGCACACAGGGCACTCCAGAACTGTTAAAGCTGGAGAGGCAAAGCTTTGTGCTTGTTCTCTTACACTTCTCACATCAGTGTGGTGAGCACAGCAGGGAACTGTAACATACTCTGCTGCTGGGCTGCAGTCTGAGACTGGCTGCAGGCTTTCAGCACACTTCTTGCAAAAGGTGGGACTGAGAAGCCAAATATTTTTAACCTAAGCTATTTCATATGTTATAAAGCAATGGCAAAACGCTTGTTGGGTAAACAATATCCACATATTCAGAGGTGAGCATACTTTTATAGCCTGACTTTTGTAGTGATGGTTAATATAATTTTCAGTATTCTGCATATGTTTTATGTGATTTGTTGCACTCCTTAAGTTACAAACTTTGAGTGCTGAGCTATATACAAGAGTTTGGACACTGCAGTCACAGTATTAGTGCAAATGTATGGAATGGAAGGAATATAAGCTGTATAAGCAGCAGAAATGAATTATTTTCAATGCACTGTGTTCTCAGTTAATGTAACTGTAGTTTAACTACTCTTTCCCATGGCTCTGAATGAGGGCTGCCATGCACTTCTCCTGTTGGCCTGAGACCATTATGTGGTTAGCAAGGTGGTGAGCCAGTGTGTGTAGGGCCACTCTGACTGAAAAAACCTCATTCATTGATCCTGGGTGTAAGAAAATAGTGACAAGGTTCATAAAACATTGCAGAGAGGAAAAAATATTTCCTAAAGAGAGAGCAAATAAAAGCTGTTGCTTTCACTGTGCATACCGTTAAATACCTGATACCTCCACCACGCTGGTCAGATCCTGTACATCTATCATCTCGATTCCCATTGATGCGTATGCTGTGCTCTGGGCATGCTGTCAGACTAGAACTTGGTCCTCAGTTGGCTTTCTGATGGTACATTGTATGATTTCTGTAAAAAAAAAAAAAAAAATGTTTGCATATGCATGTACTTGAAGTTTTCTGTTCTAAGGGAAAAACTTGTTTAAACCTTATGGCCCAGATGCTACAGTTACGTACTGTAAAGTTGATGGTTTTATTGCTTAATTAGCCAAGCATCAGTGTGAGTGTACTTGGTGTTCCTTGTTTCTCTACTTATGTGCGTGCATTATTTAAGTCAAATCTGAAAAATGGTTTAATTCCGCCCCCCAACCCTCGCTGAAAGAACGAACCGCAAAACTGAAATTGGCCATTTGGAGATGCTTCACTGTACTGATGTTTGGTAGTTTTGCAAAATGCAGGTGTAGCTTAGTTTTCTTGCTCACGAGCAACTTCATTAAATGGGAGCTGACTGTCAAACCACTGCTGAGGACCACTGGCTATTCTCCACCACTGGGAAAGGAGAACAAAAGCAGAGGAAGGGGAGTGTGTAGGGTAGAGGATGTGTATGGTCTTTGATCCAAGACCCCAGAGACTCCTTTTTGCAGCTCAGTATAGATTTGGAGAGGGACCTGATGTCCTGAGAGATGTCCCTGGTGGGGTCAAGCACAGCTCCACGTGCAGCAGTAGCAAGAATTCAGGGAGCCGATGGATGTCAGGAGCCTTCAGAGCAGACTTCTGGTTGCAGAGGCTCGCCTCGTCCCCTCACCCATGGCACATGAGTGCTGTGGGACTGGTGCGGAGCTCCAAGTTCCCTGGAGGTGGTGGGGGCAGGCAGCTGACTGCAGCTCCGCGCACCCCGGGAAGGCTCCCCGCGTCTGGCGGTAAATCTGCCCGCTGCTGATTCACAGCCGGCAGCGTGCCAGGCTGGGTCGCTTTCTCAGAGGTGTCAAACATTGCTTGTCTTCAGCCCGCGGTTTATAAAAGCAAAACCACATATAAGTCCCTCTGGCACTGTAATAGAATTGGATTTGCAGGAGTTTAGTGAGCTAAAGAAGATTCTGCAAGTTGAGCAGGTATAGATTTAAAGCGATGGAAAAACCCGACTGAGGGAATTTCACAAATCCTGTTTGCTGAATGCGTCAGTAAAGCAATTGTTTGGTTTGCAATGGCATGAAAATATGGTTAGCTGAGATAGTTATCAGTCTTTGAAGGTTGTACTCCCTGCAGCAAGATCAAAACTGACCAAAGTTGATACAGTTAATGAAGATGTTTTTAAATGGATAGCTATATTATAGTTAGCAATTGTCATGGTTGCAAGAACAGAATGAAAAGCCTATCAGAAACCTTCTGGGTGAAGATAACAGTGTTAAATGTCAGTCACTAAACAGTTTATTATAAAACTAAAGCAAACCTCTCTTAATGAAGTTTTTATTTTCAATTGGTGATACTCTGCTTTACTGTACTCACACCGGTTGTGGTGTAGGCTTCTGAAGCCAGAGCACCTATAGACTATAGCTTGATTTGGAGAAAAATGTTCTGTGGTAGCTTATTCTAACTATCAGCTGAAGCTACTAGTTTTAAACAAAAATATCAATTTAATTAGGTTATTTTCCAGGCTTATTTGATAAGTGTCAGTAGCATAAGGTTGCATCATATCTGCCTGTGTTGCTGGCACTGTCTAGGAAAAAAGTCTTCGAGGTATTCCACCTTTCCCCTTTGGGTCGATGTTCACACTGGTACTTCAGTTGTAAAGTTGCAAATCTGATAGGTCTTGGTAGATAGTTAAGCTGATAGGAGAAAAAACAAAACAAAACAAAAAACAACATACTAGTCTCTTAGATTCCCCCCTTTCAAATGCAGAGCCCAAGGACTTGTGCATCCTCTTGTAAGTGAAATGAAGCGTTAATCACTATCTGATAGATTCTTTCATTACCTGAGTTAATGTAGATATGAATGAAAAATATCTTTAATAGTGTATGTAATAGTAGTAAAGTTCCACTAGCCTCAGATTTCATCTATATCCAAAAGAAGAAAATATGAAGCTGTATGTATATTTTTTTTTGTATTCTCTCAGATCTCTGAGACTCTAATTAGAGTTGAAAGTAAATTCCCTCATTTTATACATTTTCTATGAATCTTAATGTAGAATTTTCCATTGTAAATGCTTCTGTGTTGTTCCAAGAAAAGGCTGCTTTAAAATATATAAACAGCTATTTGTAGTCAGTGCAAATAGGCTCCTGATACAGCTTCTAAGCAAGTTTAAGAATATGATTTTTTTTTCCCCCCACGTCTTGGTTAAAGAAACCTCCATGTTAATATTACATGTAATTTCAGCTGATTCACTTAAAAGGAAAGCAGTTAGTTCTCTTCACTCTTTCACTGCATGTAAAACTATAAAATCTGAAAAGTTGCTTACTATAAGCTCGTCATTTAGAATATTAGTGGAATGGAAAGCAGCTCAGGCAGGGTGATGTGTGTTGGACCCAAGACTGAGCAAACAGTTACCAAAGCAAGGAGAAGAAAAACAGTTTCCTGCATGCATAAACAATGCATTTAGATTGTATAATTTAAGTGCAGGAAGATGAGTTTAACGTTAATGGACTTTGGAAAAAGATATGTTGCCCGATTAGTTCGTTTCTACTTTGTCCTTGCTGGCAGAGATTTATTTGTCTTTGCACTAGGTTTTAGGTATTCTGTTGCTATAATAAGAGCACAGAAGTGCCTTGTAAGGACAAGGAGAAACGCTCTCAGGAGGGAAGAAGGACACAAGGCCAGCTTTGAAGGTTTGGGTCTCCAATGCTGTAACCAGGCACAGAGCCAAACATCCAACTGATACCCAGTGTATCACATGTAGGGGTGACAATAGGTTTGTAATCCAGCCACAACAACATTAGTTAATGACATAATGAATTAGATCAACCTGTATTTTTAAGAAGCCTTTTATGGAAATACTTCCTTTGGTGAAGTTCAAGGGGTTTACTGTTTTCATACAAGAGAATCTGATGAGTTACTTAGGAAAAGGAAGGCACGAGCATGCACATGTTCTAATTTTACATGTGGTGTCTATCGTTGTGTGACAGTCTGGTATTCACACTAGCTTTGTGTGACTGTATCAGGGATATTTGGGTCCTCCTCTGTGGTTCAAACCGTAGTTTAATGCCCCTTTTGCGTAATTCCTGCAGTGTTAGACTAGGGATGCAGTGTAGTGCACCTTTCAGTACTAATGTAAAGTCAACAGTAGTGCTTACAAAGACTGCTTCTAGGTAAGCCATTCCAGGGTACAGTAGTGAAGGTGAACACACATTTAACGCTGGAAAGTAATACAGTATATATTTTACAGTTGATATACTTACCATACTAGTTATATGGAGCAAAACTGATATTTATTATGTATTGGAGCATACTCTGCTAAGGGTCTGGGAATTCCCTACATGGCATATGTTGAAAGTATTATTGACATTACATCCCAGGGTGTTACTGGTGAATGATATATCAATGCCTTTATGTCTGCTGTTAATTATTCTCAACCTAGGATTGCTTTGTGCTGAGATGGTGCTACTTATGCTGATATTATACCTGCCTTAAGTAGCATTTCTAGGCTTTGGAAGGAGGTGAAAACCATCCTGAGCAAGAACTGAGTGGAAGAAAAAAGAAGCTGAATAGCCACAAGAACGTGAAGAACATGTGAAGCCTGTGGGTCTTGTGAACTGTGTTCCATACATAGTTTACAGAGATTTGATGCTGATATTACTGTTAGAAAGATCATACAATATAATGCTACTAAGAGCATATTTCCTACTCTAATT
Organism: Anseranas semipalmata; assembly: GCA_013399115.1. Lineage (NCBI taxonomy): Eukaryota > Metazoa > Chordata > Aves > Anseriformes > Anseranatidae > Anseranas > Anseranas semipalmata. Next base: position 1,176,283 of record VXAA01006941.1, on the reverse strand, counting down.
ACAATGGGAAAATTGGTCTTCAACATGGTTTGCAGTATCTTGTGGAAACTTCTCTGTACTTTTCAGGATAAGCAATGCAGGTGGTAATTTTCTCATCTCGATGTAGAAAATGGAGAACATACACCAATAGATTCATGCAAGTTATGTTGCTGGCAAAGAAACTGCAATTAAATGCATAGAATTTCATTTTCAATAGAATATTTTCAAGCTGATTGAAGCTTTGCTGCTGTGTAACAGTCTTGCACTTTCGATGGTTCTGTGCCATTTTGCAAAGTGTGAGAACTGACAGCATAATGCAACAGCTCTAGAAAGGTGGTGTACTTTTTAACTAAAAAAAAAAAAATCTGTATTAAGTATTCTTTCCAATTTTTATGTTCTGCTTATGGCATTAACATTAGGTCCTAAAGTGTTGTTGGTAGCTTCAACAGAAAAGCCAAAGGTTTTCTTGTGCAAACCTTCAGTCCTTTGCATTGTAATTGAGATGTTATATTAAAGTTGGCACTCCTTCCCTACCTTCCAGGATGAGTGAAGGTATCAGGCCTGTCTACTTCCCTTTGGTCAGCTGTAAGGCTTTCTTCATCTTTCTTAAGGAAGATGGTAGTCTTCAGATTCATCCCAGGCATGCCTCTGTACTGCTGCAGGTAGGAAGTCCAGCACTGGATTCCAAAAGCTGAAAATAACTCTGCATCTAGGAAAACAAAACAAAAAAAATTCCGATGTATTGCATAGTATGGATTTGTAGCGCAAATAATATACATTTTTCTTTTCCTAACCCCAAGTGAAATTCATTGGAAAATACTCTATACATTCTGCCTGTGATAGTTTGAACTGAAAACTTTAATTAGTTTGTAGGGCTTTTTATTATTATTTTATCTTTGTTCATTATTTTTTTGCTCGGTCTCTGTGGATGTTCTGTATTTTCATCATCAAATAACTTGCTGGCTATTTTTGTCAAGCAAGAACCCTGAAACCATCACACCGGAGTGCTGAGCCTATCTGCCCATTCTGTCAACAGGATGAAAGTGAATCTCAAGCTTTTTTAATTACAAGGATAACATGTTCGCTCATCTAATAATGAAGATGGTTAGCAATTTTAAATTTTAATAATCAATTACTGAAAGTAATTCTCCATTAAACCACAAGAGAGCCATTAAATCTCAAAAGATGGAACATGCTGTATGTAACAGTAGCAAAATTTCTATTTTTAAATATCATTAGGGAATATCTGATTTTCATTTCTCTGCTTTTCTTTTACCTTTTTCCTCATGCAGACCATCTCATTTTCAGCAGGAAGACAGCACATGATCTTATAAATAATAAAAGAAAACCCTTGCAAGACTTGATCCAATGTGTGAAATATGTGCTAAGAATCTAATTTGTTTCAATCCAGCATATTTTGACTGAATAATAAGGAAAGTGACTAATTAATATCTTAATACGCTGAGGGCTGGGTGGCACAGTGGGCTTGATACACTCTCCTTTCACCTCAGGAGACCTGAGTTCAGATTTTATTGATATCACAGGTGCTGAACAGAGTTTGGTGGCTTCTCTTGCTGCTGGTATAGCTGCCGTTGAAAACCACCATAAAATTCAGTACCGTTGGCAGCTTCAATTATAAGCATGCTGAGAGTTGGAAAGCAGGGAGGCTACAGCTCTGCGGAAGGTTGGTGTGCTTGCGTGAGGATGCCTCTTTCAGCGACAAGCAAGTTGGCAAGCATAAATTGATCATTGCTTCCAGCAGCAATAACACAACCCCAAAGTACTGGGGAAAGGAAGAAACAGATTAGTCTTGCCTCAGGTGCAAAATAGCTGCTTTTCTTTCCAGGGCATTTAAAATTGAAAGCCGCATAAGTGATTTGCAGTGGTTTGTTGATAGTCTTGGACCAACTTTAAAAATGTATATTGTTTAAGTACACAACATAAAGTACAATAACTGTATAACTTGAGTTACTCCATGTGGGGAAAGGTCCTGAAACATCAGTACTGATTTAAAAGAGAAAATAAAGCTCTAGAATTATAAGATGATACGATTAATTTCAAAATGATACTTATTGTCTAGTTGTTTTTATTACCAAGGAGCCACTGGTACTACAGAGCGCAGATCCTTCCAGCAGATCACAGTGTGTATTAGCACGTGCAAAGTCCAGCTCGACTCCTTGGACCCCGTCACTGAATGACCCTGTCCCAATGTGCCTGATGGCCCAGCACTGGAACCACATGCAGCTGAAGGGCTCTTAACGTTAGCTGGCATCTGTTCCCTGTATCCAGAAGGGAGGTCTGTCTCTCTGATGGCTTGGCTTAAGGCAGAATTTGATGGCATCACTGGAAAGTTTAGCTATCTTTTCAAGGGAGCCAGGATACCTTAGGAGCCAAAGTTTTGTTGGAAATAAGGTGGAATAAAGCTAAAGATTTTCTTATTTTTGAAACCAGAGCTGTGTACCACTGACATCTGGAAAATTCTGTGTTTTGTTCAGCATAAAACCACGATAAATCTGATTTAGGGATTGAGGGAGGGAATTGTCTTAACATGGGACTTCAGTGATTCAGACTTAGGGCTGCTTTTATTGCATTGGTATATCTTGTTCTTAGCTTGTGTTTTTATTAACCTAGAAAAAATGACAAATTCTCTGTCATTATGGTGCTCTCCGATTTCTTTTTCCAGAGCTTCAGGTTACACATATAAATTGACACTTTCGGTAAAGTTTCCACAAATGTGAAGGCTTAAGTAAGGCAATAACAATATGGTTTTCAGCTTTTTGATAGGGACTAAAACTTTTTCAAACCAATTTCAAGCTCTTCGGTAAAACATGTAAGAAAACTGCTGATATACCTGCAGGGTTGGAGATGGGAATAAACAAGTTTTTGAAAACAAAGCCATTCTTCCTGTCTGAAATAGGAGCAAAAAAACCCTTCAAAAATTAAATACAGGTTGAGAACAATTGCTCTGAGCTTAACTTGATTATGTTCATCAATTAGGCAATTTGAAAGAAAAGGTGATTGGACCTGTGGAGCAAAGGGGAAGTATTAACAAGGAGAGGGGTGACAAGGTCGCTAACCTCTGTGGCACAGAGAAAGAGACAGATAATTATCATTTAGGAATATTAAGGCAATATTTGGGGGTAGAAGTTTGGTGAGTAAATTGTAATTCCACAAAACCATTGTCACTTTGTCACTTCAGTTGTCACCGTGGAGCTATGAATGGTAGTTTGTCTCATCTCTTATTTGTTTCTTCAGCTCTTCCTTATGTCAGGGCTGAGAAGTTAGATATGGAATGGCTCTTTAGTGAAAAATATTCTGCAGTAATAATTAGTATTTCTGTCCTTTGTCCATTCATATTCTGGCTCACAGTAGTTGTTAGGAAACTAGATAGCTGAAACCATGGATAGCTTTGTACGAGGCATGAATACTTCTAGTGTTGTGTGGTTATGGCAATGAATTGCCAACTTCTGTCCTGACTACTCTGCGATTAGTCTGCTTCCATTTCATAAAGGATGATTTGTGGGGTGCTTGCTTCCAGTGACAGGTTTTGCTTTAGACTTAAGGGGTTCAAAGGCTAAAAGCAGAATCTGCAATTCTGAATAAATTTCTTTTGAGATGTGATCTTCTGCCAGTATAAATTGTAGTGGCTTAATGAGATTTCAAGGAAGGCTGGTAGATAACAATCTAGGATACAGATGTGTGTACTTCTTTATTTTAAGAACACCCACAGTATTTGGCATGCTTTTGAAGGAGCCATCCATTTCCTAGAGGAGTTGAAAAACTCCAAGGAGTCTGGGTTAAAGGAGCACCTGCAAGTTGCCTGGTTTTAGCACTTGGGTTGCTAAAGGGGCTCTGAGAGTGAGTGAGGTGGTGTTTCAGGGCCAGCCTCTGTCCTCTGGCAATTTTTGACGTATTTGGAGGCCTGGGGCTTTTGTGGAGCAGGTCTGCAGGTTTCTCGTGTTTTGCTTTTGACACTGTTGTTGGAGGAACTGTTTTTGGAGAGAATCTGCTACAGGGATAGTCTGTTAGAGGGGTTGGATCATCTCCTCTTTGAAATTAATCAAATGAAACTTGGAGTGGTTGTTCTCAGTGAGGAACAGTTAAAATACCTGAAGAAGGGCTTGCATGCTTGGAAACTTGTCTGTCTTCTCACCATTGTCAAAAATCTAACTTTATGTAGTTTGATTAAAGTGAGGTTTTCAAGGAAAGGTCATCTCTTCTACTGTAACTGTAGAGCATCATGAGCACAACAGCACCAGTGGTAGGGAATGGAGGTGCACGAGTGCATTTGGAGACTTGGATCTTCTCCTGATGTCTTAGCGTTGTGCAAGAGCTTGTGCAAATTTGCTTCTGGACATCTTGACTAACTGGTGACGCTGCAATACTCTTACCGTGCCTGGGAGAAATGCTGTGTGTTGTTCTTTGTTTCTTTCTTTTCCACAAGCTTCATTATTTAACTCTTCTCATTTTCTCCTTTCTGAGATATGTGTTCCCCTCTGTGGTGTATTTGGGTTTTACAGTTTGAGCAAAATTGGACTACTGATCTATTTCTATCTGATTATGAATTTTTATAGTACTTTTCAAAATTTGAAATTCATTACATCTAATGTCATCTATCCTCTGTGCAGTTTCCCTGCTGGCTCTGCTAACCTGGCTTGTGACACAGCTGTTGCTTTTTTGATGTCCCCAATCCTGTCCTGCTGTGCTTTCAGTGCTTTTGGCTGTTTCCTGCTTGTTGTAGGGTGAACATAATTTTTCAGAGTACAGAGAGAAGCTTTTAAGCGTAAGCTTTCATGTCGCAGTGGCAGGAACCCTAGAAATATGTCGGCTATCACGCGGATAGGCAGAAACACCACAAAGCGTATCGCGGTTGCACATCAATACGTGTTGTCCAGCCCTTGGCAGTACAGTCGCAACATCTCCCCAGAGTTATTGGTTGTGCAAGCTGCCTTCTGACAGGCGGCAATGATTAAATGCTCATTGACTGATGTCAGAAAGGAGACGTAACTTTTGGCCAAGCAAATCAGCTGCCCAGGTCTGCACAAGAAATGTCTTGTAGAGGGGTTTTCTCATGCCATAGGTAAGCAGTGTAGCTAAATGCAGTGGAGTAGAGATGCAGGAGAAAGGAATGGGCTACACTGTTGCATCTGTAGTTCTTCTATCAGCTGAACAGGGACAATTTTTTGTTTAGCTGACCAGAAAGTCTTCCACTATGAAGAAATAAACTTTCCACTTCTGTTTGACTTCTCCTACCGTGTTTGAAGAGATGGGATTATGTTCCATGTAATAAGCCTGATGGCTGCAAAGAAAAAATACGACCAGAGTTCCTCAGAAAGAAAAGTAAAAAGGTATCTTCAGGAACCTAAGAATTGTCTAACTGCTCAGGTCAGAGTAGTGATAAATCTAACTGTTCGTGCCATCTAATCCTAGACACAGTAACAAACCAAGAGGAGTTTGGATGAAGAAAAAATTCTTGTTGGGGATATGCATGTGGGAGTAACTGATTTTTGAGGGCAAGTTAACAATCAGTTGTAACACATAGCTTGGCTATGTGAATGAGATATTAGACATGGCAAAAGCTTACGAGCAAGCAGCAAGAGGGAAGGGGAGTCTAATGTCAGCAAAAGGAGAATTTCAGTAAATGTTTCTGAAAGTGTGCAGTGGTAACTGTTCTGCTGCGGACTCCATGACATGCAACAATTAAAACCAAGCTGCTGACAACACTCACGAGGGTCCTGTAGCGAACAGGCCTATGTTGGAAGGTTGCTGGATCAGCTAGATCTGTTCCAGGCTAACGTCTGATTCAGTACGCAGGCTGGCATCCTAAGGGGAAGAGGGAAGATGGAGGCTGCAGAGTATCATCCTGCCTGGCTTTCAGATGGCTCTAGTCCTCTTTGAAGTTACTCTTGGTGTTTGAAATCGGTGAGATGCAGGAAGGGCTGGTGCAAGTGTGCAGCCTTTCCCTCGTGGGTTTCTGTGTTTGCTGCAGGGCGAATGCTCCTCTGGGGTGGGTTTCTTAGCCGGTACATGGAGCAGCTGCCCCGCGCTGGACAGTGACAACGGGGGGCAAATGGGAGTGGAAGTGTTGTAATCTACCCTCTTGCAATGTGTCTGGGGTGCCCTCTTTGTCCTGGAGCTTCTGAAGTACTAAACTTTTTCCATGGAAATTCATGTGTGCTCTTTGTTTATTGCTTCAAGTTCCCACTCTGCTCCCCACTGCTCCGTTCTGTTTCCTTGACCTGTCTCTCCATTCAGAGCCTGCGTCGTGCAACGCACACGCCATCAGCCTGTGCTGTCCTCTGCTCCGCTGTTCTCCTGCACCCTAGGATGGAGTCTGCCAACTAATTATCCACCTTGCTGCTGTCTTCTGTGGACAGTCCCCCTGCCTGTGGATTTGGGTGACTTATGATTATTTTTTCTTCCCTCTGTATCCAGTTGTTTTCTTTTGCTTTTCTGATTGTTCCTGTTCTGGCTTGGTGTAAGAGGAGAAAGCATCTGGCTATGTTGCTGCACCTTGTGTTTCTGTGTGTGTGGGGGGAAGGACAGACATGTCAGTGGAGAACACAACAGAGGCGAGTCAGAAATTTTGTATGAATCATGAGTGGCTGGACTCGGTCGCATAATTCCATGATAAAGCTGAAGTTGCATGTGTATTTAATCGTATGCACTTTTTAAAGGTCCTGCTGAACATCGATCCTACTAGATGCTCAGCTGACATGAGATTTCTTTGTGGTAATAAGCAGAATTTAAGTAATTTTGGCTATGGTAGGACAAGTCTGAATAATACTTGGAGAAAAGGGCTGGTCTTGAGGTCCTGAGGTGGAGACTGTTGTTGGGGATATAAGTTTCTCTGTTCTTTACCTTCACCCAGGACATCTGAATCTATTCCTTACCATTTCCACAGAAAGTGTATTAATTACTTTTTCAGAGGGGAGCTGCTTACCTCCATTCCCACCTCCTCTTCAGAAGCAAGAGCTCTGGCATCTTCCTGTGCTACAAAGAAGACGGGCAGTGCCGGCTCTCATTACAGTGAGAGGAAGGGCTGATTCCAAAGGGAGCTGTGTTTCTCACCACTGAATTTCCTTCCACCACCATGTTACTGTTTAGTATATGTGTATTTTGATTAGGTGTTTTCTGGAGGCTTGTTTGTGAGTGGGGAAAGGACAAAGTGTAAGGGAAGTGATAAAGTTGCTTCATTCGGTTCAGTTTTGCATTTATGTACAGGCCTACCTAAACAACAAAAAGCTTAATCTTAACTTAAAATTAATTCATATATTGAATTTCTTTTTGAGCTATGAAGCTAATGATTAGGCACTGAAACATTTGCACAAGAGTGTAGCTGTGTAGCTCTCGGGAGCAGAAAGTTGGGGAGAGTCCGCGTGGTGTTCTGGGACATGCCAAGGGGAGTACAGTTCATCTGAAGAACTTGATAAATGTTTCAGAACTTCTCTAACCCGGTTGGTCTAGATTGTTTTGCCGCTTTGCTAATGAATTCCCTGTACGCTGTAGCCTTATAAATAAAACCAACTTCACCATAAGCTGAAACTAGTTCTCTCCTTAAAACCATGCACTACAATAAAAAATTGAAAGTAATACACCAGGAATAATCTCAAAGTTTGTGCCCCATCCATGGAATCAGTGGAACTTACTGAACTGTTTGAAGACCGCATCTATTTCACCGTATTAAAAAATAAAGAAATAATCCAACCTAAGAACAGAACAACAACAAGAAAATACCAAACCTGTTGAATTCTGCAGTGTTAGTATAGTGATTATTGGACATACCTATTCAAAAATATACCTGCCAATTTTCAACGTGGTTGTGTGAAGATATGACTTCGCACTTCCATGACTCCAGTCTTGTTAAAGTAAAACTTGCAAAACACAGCAGCACAATCTCTGGAAATGCAGCTTTAGCATTGTACTGTGCGCGATAATTAAATACAAAATGCAAGAGGTTGCCTTCTTGACTTTCAAATCATACTTTTGCGACAACCAAAATGAAACACAACTGCAGGGTACTAATAAAAGTAGGCATGACTAGGCAAGGTAATTTCCTCCTGCATTAATCTTAAATTCTTTGAGTCATCAGAGTTTTATTTTGCTGGTTCTGGTTTAAATGGCTGGGTTTAACAACACATAAAAACTTGCGCTGGGGAGATCAATTTCAAGCAAATGCTCCCTTTGCAGTTGTGCCTGTGTGAAGAAAAAACAATCTTCTGTTGATCGGAAACTCAGCGTTTGAAGAAGCCAAGTGACTCGTGTATGTTTTAAGAGGGCCGGATGCTTGATGTCCAGCCTTTTGTTAAAAGGAGTTTAATTTTAACAGCTAGCACAGGACAGTGTTTCCTTCTGCTCTGAGACTCGCTGAGCGGAGAATGGATGAGAAGCTGTCAGGGAGCAGGTTGCAGGTAAGCACAACCAAAGTCCTGCTGTGCAGCAGATCACTCATACGCAGTTTTTTTTTTTTTTTTTCCTCCTAAGTGACACTGTCTAGCTCAGAACCTTGAGAAATCAAACACCCTTTTAATCTGCTTTGCAAATTTGCCATTCTTCTCTTCTGGGCTCCCTTTTGGGGGGGGTGGGGGGTGGATAAGGAAGGGCCCCAGTTTAATTTCCTGAATTTAAGGGAAACACTTAAATGGGATTTCTACACTTCCAATCTGTGTTACAGAGAAGATGACCTTATTCATCTGTGCTACAGTTGGAAAAACTAAGGCAAGGTAAAACTATCATGCAATCCTTGTTCATTTCTGTAACCCTAATGTGGATAAGCACATATCCTAGTCAACAGAGCAGAGGGTGAGACAACCCTGTTGTATGACTGCGGGCATCTTCTTATGCCTTGGCATTTGGAGATTTAAGTAGTGGAAAGCACAAGGAAAGACTGAATTATTCTAATGGCGATTACTCTTTCATTTAAACACTCCTTATGAAATCTTTGCAACTACTTAAATGGGGTAATAGCTTCACAGTACAGATTTCCTAATTTCTGGATTGTGTTATCTGATGTGTGGAAGCAATACTTGAACCAAGCAGCAAAATATAGTTAAACCTGACTTTTGTTGCTTAGTACCATGTATATAATTTCATATTTATGTTTAGCTTTCAGTGATTTTTTTTTTTTTTTTAGTTGACATCAATGCAGAAGTACTGTTCATTTTGAGGGGAGACTAAAATAGCTCTTGCTGAGTTTATGTTGCTCTTTGGCCTTGCCCAAACTACTTTGGTGGCTGGTGATGCCTACATGGCAGGTACCTCTGTGACAACAACGTAGATGTGCTGTCATCAACAGAGCCATTTCTCATCACAAGGAAGGGGGTAAAATTTATACAGTTCTCATTCTTGGGAGGAGATTGCAGTCTGGTCTGGGAGGCTTTTCCTCACCCTGCCTTCTGGTTTGTATTCATGGTTTAGTCTCTCTGCTCCAGGGCTTCCAGGTGTCGTACACTTTCAGTCTCAGGCATCCCTGCTCACCTCCTGCATTCAGCTGGCTATGGGCAGTCTGCTTATTTTATCTAGCTTCTCTTAGGATAATGCAGGGCCAAACTCTGTTTATTCTGTCTAGTTTCTCTTGGGATAATGCAGGGCTAGTTTGGGGAGCAACAATGAGGTGGCCTTATGTTTCTTGACCGCATTCTCCACCATGTTAAGTGAACTTGGCTTTTTCTTTCTAATTTGGAAGTAGCAGAATTAGGAGAAGGAAGAAGAAAAAGTTCTTCAGGGTCTAACAAATACTATTCCTAGTCACTGTTCCCCATCAGAACTGACTATTTGCCCACCGGCCCACCGTCTGCACCAGACACCGTGGTAATACTCATACTTTAGTTACCCAAAACGTGCCTATGTTCCCTCCAGTTTCTCCATTCCAGGAGCAGTAGGCATTGCCTCTGCCAGCCTCTAGCATCCTTAGCAGTTGGAGCTGCTAATTTTTCAGTAACCATAATAATTCGTTAGTGGATATTTTCAGACAACTTTCAAATATGCATATTAGGTAATTAAATTTGCAGTAAGTGTCACTCTGTTATGCTAATGTTAAACATGCAACCCTTTCCTTGTCCTTCTATATTAAACCTTTTCTAAACTGATGTGTCAATAGCTAATTTTTTCCAGCTGTTCTAGTTCAACAGTTATTTTCTGAGCTGTAATGTAAAAAATGCACTCACCTCACTTATACTCTATGCAAACAAAATGTAGTGTGTATAGAAGTCGCTTTGCTGCATTTGGTTTTCACACTCTGGCTTCAAAAATTACTTTTCCCCTTTAGTACCATATAACACTTAAAGATATAAGATATATGTTGTGCTTCTATTTTGGGCCACTCGAATCTGTCAAGCTGCAAGACCAACAAACCTTTAACATAGAAAAGAGTCTTAGATTATTAAGAGAATATCTTGTACCCAGAAAATCTACTAATTGCAAGTAAGAAAGTTTCAAAACCATGGAAATCTTCCCTTTAACTACTACTTCTTTCTCTTCACATGGCTTCTGAAGAAGGGAAAGTGTTCTTACTGGGAGTGGGGTGGCATCGCCTCAGACCTTTCAAAAAGCTCAGTCCTTTCAAAGGGCTGTTTCTGAGGTGGTTTGCTTTTTGGATTTACTGGTGTAGCACTCGGAGTTATTCTTACTTTACTTAATTCTCAGGTCTTGTCTCCCAAACACCAGGATTTGCCAGTTTTGCAGGCAGAGAACCAGACTTCATCTATCGCCATTCTCCAGCGCTCCTGCAAGTCCCCCCCTGCCCACTCATCCCCCCTTGAGTCTCATAGTAGAAGCAGTAATGCCACATTATTCAAAAACTTGTTCCTTTGGCCTTTCTCACTACAGAAGAAAGTCTGCTGAACTATCAAAATTCAGAGACATCATAATCAGGACTGAGGAAGCTTTCCTTGATGAGAAAGATGGGGTGGCAGGGAAGGGAAGGGTCAATAACTTCCCTGTATGGGGGAGCCAGGCCAGTCTCCTGCCTACACAAGCTTCAGACAGTTTTCTGTGTATGATGCATTCTTCTTGTCTCAAAAAAGAAGAAAAAATGTTCTCCCTCTTGACTGACTATTTGTGAAAAGCAAACTTACCTGTTTTTTCTTTATGCCACAGCTCCTAAACAAGTCCCACCAGCATGTGCTTGGTAAAATCCAGGATAATCTCAGCAACGTAACTTCAGCAGTGGCAGTGGTGCACTCTAAAGATATGAGAGTCTTTATCCCTTTTGGCAAGCTTATGGACTTGTATAAGTAGCAACCCTGGTATAACTGTTTGTTGTTGTTGTTGTATTTTAGATTGGTATTCCCTGTTGTATGAGTACACTGTGGATGTTCCAAAAGGCTGTCTCTGTGGAATATGTAGTATAGGATGTTACGTGTGTTTACCTATTGAAAGTATGTATCATGACTTTAAAAAGCGACTGTATATTTCAAGACTGTTGTAACAAGTGCATCAGGGAACAGAGCAGTGTGTGTAACCTTAAGCCTCGTCATTTCCTGACCTGTGAGTTCTTCCCAGTAGCCTCAACGGCAAGCGCTGCATCCCTGTCGGATTTCAACTTGATCGCCCAAACAGGCTCAGCATTTGTTTGTTTCCTTTTTGATGTTATCGTACATAAGATGATCACTATGTTTAAAACAAAACAACTTTAAAATGAGTATTGCTGCAGAATCAATTTCTTTCAACAAATCAACAAATTTGACTTGGGGAATGAAATGTCTGCTGCCAAATGACTAAGTCCCACTTTTCATAGGTTACAACACAAGTTCTGACTGTGCTTAAATTGGAACAGTGACAAGGTGATTACATGCAGTTGTGATGTCTTAGGATGAGAAATACAGCATAATAGATTTTTTTGTGTAGAAAGGTGCTCAATGCCCTAGTTTTTCAATGTTAATATAATTTAAAGACAGGTATGTGCAGAGAAAACTGTCCCAAAGGAAAAGCTCTTTATGAAGACATAGTTTGCTTTATTGTACTTATTTAGTATGCAGAGGAAGAAATTCATGTTTCTCTTTTTCGCCTACCAGCTAGAATACAAGAAAACTCTAGAATGTGGTGTGTGTGGTTTTTGTTGTTGCTTTTGTTTAAATATTTCTCTTATTAGGTTTATCCAGCCTTACAAGATGAGCTTACAAGGGAAGCATAGTACAAGTATCATAGGACTTTACTGATTATAAAACAAAACAAACAAAACTAATTTTCTGCTTTTCTT
>VXAA01006941.1:1148323-1164034 GCA_013399115.1 Anseranas semipalmata | reverse complement strand
GTTATTGGCTTGCTTTGAAGTATTCTGAAAATTCCCACGATATAAACCCCTTAGAGGAAGCCCTATGACATAACAGAATTAACATGAAGCTAGTCACGCACAGGAGATTCCGGGTAAGGTTTATGGTGCTTCCAAACCCTCTGTATAGCCTACACAATTGTGTGTTTGGACTTGGAGGTATACATGCTCTTAAGGGTCATGGTACAGCTGTTATGACACTGGGTGCAGCAAAACCTGATGCTTAGGTGCCTCATTTGCAACATGAAACCTCTACTAAAGCTTCTCTGACTGATAGAGATTTACTGATAACATTAACCATCGGATTTACCGGTCTGTTTTATGCAAAGCCACCTATTAGGCAACCATCTAAATTAACCAATAGGAAATCATGATTATAAGCAGTATCTGAAACACTGCGTTAATTTTTCAGAGCCTGAACTTTCATGTGATATTTATAACCATAAGTTATCTCTTGGTGTTTGATTCTTGGAGCTGTTTCTTTACAAAAGAGAGGATATTGCTTTCCTGAACGGAATTTTCCTCCACTGGTATGGAGGGTTCAGCAGAAGTAGCATCAGTTAGACTGGTGGAGACCCAAACCTGTGTCAGGTTCAAATCTGTGCCTTCTTTCCCAGGGAGAAGCCTCACTATCCCATAGCATCTCTGGGTTGCTCTCCTTCTCCTTTGCGGAAAAGATGAGTTGGCCTGGAGGGAACGAGCAGGACTCGTGGCAGGGTCACTCTACTGGGAATGGGGAATCTGTGCTCTGCTTTCTGATCCAGTGGCTATTTAGGCATTTTACCCATTAACTGTGTCATACGGAGTGCATGGAACCTAGTTCATAAAAACTTCCCAGTGGGCTACATGAGTAGTTCTTAAGTGTTCAAAAATAAGATGCTTCTGGGCATCTTTAGAAGCAGGACAAGTGAGTAAGTCTCCATAGTCCAGAGACTGTTGTGAAGAGATACCTGAACTACAGGCAAAAAAAAATGAAACCATATTAGCATTATGCCCTGCCTGTGCTAATCACTCATCTCAAGAAAGCTAATACAGTTAGTCTGCTGCTGGTACCTGAGGTGCCTTGGGAGCCGTAGGGACTGTTACCAGCTTAAGTGTAGGCTGTGTCAAAATGTAGATACTTTTGTGCTGTTTCAAACGGCCTAGGGTATTCGAGATATCTGTGTGTGGCCAGAAGAAGTCACATTAGTGGAAGGGAAAGTGTAGGCCAGGGTTAGTGGCAGATGGCTCAGGTGCTCCCTGGGGAAGTTGCAGGTATGGGTTTGAACCTCCTCAGAGAGTGGAGGAAAAGAGGAAGGTGATACCCTACCACAATTTAATAACGCACTTGAGCATCCACTCAGAAGCGCCTGTTGGGAATGTCTGTGTTGCGCTGCAGATGCTCTCCATGGTGCACCTTGCAGTCTCGCTCCGATTGCCTAACCTGAGGTCCTGCTGGACTGACTGAGAACGTAAGTTTTCCTCTGGGGGGATCTCTCCAAGGGAACCCGGCTGAAACCCTCGATCCAGCCTGCAGTCTGAGCACAGACATGCCTGTGCCTGGGCATCAGCAGACACGGGAGTGTTGTCCTACAGCACATGGGAAGCTAAAATGCCTGGAATATGATACTTGTGGTGTCCTGCTAAACCCTAATATCTTCTTGTCTGTAAATATGCTTGCCAAGGTGGCTTGTAGGCAGATCAGCCTACTCTATTTTTCTAACCCGGTCTATGCTCAACTTATGTGGCAAAGTCTTTCCACGCAGACCATGCAGGTTCTCCTTCTTCCAGTACCTTTAGTGTGACAGACTCATAATGTAGCCTGAAGTTTAGTTCATAGAGCAAAAAATTATCTTCAATATCGTCTTGTGGGTTTTACTCCATACTACTGAGTTTTGAGCTCTTTGGAGCACAGTCGCTTCTCTGCTATGTGTCTAGAAAGGACTTCACGTGATGAGGACCCCCGTGTCCCTGGCATTCGGGTGCTATTTTGACAGAGAAAGTAATGTTACTGTAGTTTCATTTGCAGTGAGTATGGGAGGAACTGCACTGTAGGTTTATGATAACCGTAATCTTAAACGCTTAATTCTAAGAAATGTAAGGTTTCTATTACACTTCTGCACTACAGTGACATGTACAAATAGTTTTCTCAAGCTGAAATCATATCATCTAAAATCATATCATTTGTATATATTTTTCAGGATGGCCCCTTTTATTTTTTGTTAAATCAAAGGTGGAAATTATGATAAAATAAGCTTCAACTGTCTTTGTTTTAGTTCCCTAGTACTGTATGAACCACTCATTCAGGCAATAGCTATAAATACATAGTGGCAGACAAGCGGTGCGAAGGAACTCAAAGCTACATACATGTGAAAGAAAGAGGTTTTTGCACTGGTTAAAGTGAAAAAAGGAACGTTTTCCTGTGATATCAAAATACAGCTTGATTGAAGATATGCACAGGCGTCCAAGCACATACAATTACTGCTTAAGCTTATGAAAATGTAGCTCTTAATATCTGTTCTAACCTCCATTAGGAATATTATAGAGCTGCAGTCTGCATCTATATTGGTTATTTAACAGTGATAGTGCATATTGTAATTGATCTAGATAAAGATGTTAGCATAAAGCATGGCAGATGTGCTTAAACCTTATGTCCCTATGTAGTCATATTGGCCAATGATGGCTTAATTTTTCCTTGAGATAAAATGTGCAGCTTCACGCTGTAGCTTGGTGCATCTTTTAAAAGCAAAAGAAAAATTCCTGTACATCTTTATTTAAAGTGACAGAGTTATTATCAAAGAATACATATAATTAAGTGCTGAGATTGAAAACCATCTCAGAGTGAAGAATTCTGCTGATTTTTTGTGTGTGATTGTTTACAGATTTTGTTCTCTATTTGCTC
The DNA here is from genome assembly GCA_013399115.1 of Anseranas semipalmata. Lineage (NCBI taxonomy): Eukaryota > Metazoa > Chordata > Aves > Anseriformes > Anseranatidae > Anseranas > Anseranas semipalmata. Next base: position 1,161,135 of record VXAA01006941.1, on the reverse strand, counting down.
CCAAAGAATACACTTAAACACTCAATCAATGAATAACCTACAGCAGTTTGTTGTAGATTCAATAATGGGGAATGGTGCATTGTACCAGGATAGTCAGATATACCCATAGGGACTGTCAGTGGTCAAAATGCTTCCATTGCCAGAAGGTAGTCTGAAAATGGTCTAGAAATTCAATACAGCATTGACCCTGTGTTGTATACATGATCTGCAGTCAGTTTCTCAAGCTTACTTGAAGTTTAAAAAACAGCCATTTTAATTCTATGCTTCAAAATATATAGAAATATATATATATTCTGGATTAAAACTATTTTTTCTTTTTCTAAAATGGCAAATTTAAGAGTTTTTTTCTTTCTTTCTGTACATGCACCTTCTTGCTGTTTTGTTTTACCACAAGCAGGTTTTATGACAGGTTTCTGAAAATACACTTTTGGATCATTTATCCCCCCATTGTCAGATATCTCTACCTGGTCTGTCTCCAACACCGAGTGCTTTTGAAATGCATAGTGATGCGAAATTACAGGCAATACGTATGTTGCTAGACTTATTGAAAAGCTTTAACTCCTTTTGATATGAGAAGGTGCCTTAAGCTATGAAGTTCACAGTTCTGTCCCTTAATAATGTAGAAGTTTGCTTCATTCAAAGTATTTAAATAAACGTCTGAATGCAATTTAAAAAAATGAATTGAAAATTACATGATAGTTTTTCATTTGTTTACCACAGTACACGGAATTAAAAATGTTTTCTAGTTGGTAACAGAAAATTAAAACTGTTTCCATCTGTGTATATTTTTATTCTGTGTGTTTGTTTGTTTTTAGGTTCTGAATAATCCTGCCTGGTATCCTGCTTGCTCCCAATGCCCAAATGGACCCAATGCTGCGACTTCTTGGACAAAATGGAAACGTTCTGCTGACTAGTAAGTCTCCGACTTGCTCCAGTTTACCACACATTCTGGGTAAGTCTGACAACTTTCTTCTACAGAGTGGTTCTTATTTTTTAAATTGCCAGTGAATGTCTTGCTAAACTAAAGCAAAATAGTACGTTGTGTTGCCCTGTGCTTCAGATTGATGTATATTAGAATGAGTGTTGCTACTAAATACTCAGCAAAGCAGTCGTTAGGCTAAGCGCCTAGAGTTACACATATGACCATAGAGTGAGATTACACCACATGCAATTTTTACGGAGGGATTTGTATGGTGTTGCAGGCCGGTTTTCAAAAAAAAAAAAAAAAAAAGTGCAAAACTCTATTGTTTGTTTTCCAAGTGGAAGTCCAATTGTTTTTATTAAAACAGCAACCATCAACTATTGGTTTGATTCAAATGTTAACAAAGACCTTTCTCCTTCATTTTTTTTTTTTTTTTTTTTGCCACGAGATTTCAACTGTATCCTATTTAGCAGATGCAAATGTTTCCTAAAAGCAAGAGAGCAAAATAACCTTTCAGCTTTTTCTGAAGCCTAGAAGTGTTTTGTTTTGCCAGCTGTCTATGGAAGTTCAGTGCATAAAAGGTTAGGAGCCTGACTTTTTTCTGTCTTGTATATCTTTGAAAAATTGGTTTATGGCGAGTCATACATCATGTAGCTAAGACATATGGGAATAGTTAAAGATTAAGGTAAATAGACAAATTGAACTGCTTTAAATCATTTTTCCCTCTTTCACTTTTATGAAAGAGCTTATGAACAAAAGTTGACATTAAGCAATCACAATAGGCTATTCTATATATTTTAGACAGTGGTAAAGACTTTAGTGTCAGAAAGTGTTGCATCACTGATAGTTATATCAATTTGATTGGTGTCCAAGTTTTAAAAATGTTACTTTGTCAAGTCATAACCTTTTCTGAGTCTTTCATTTGTCATTGTTTTGATGATTATATCTTAAAAAAAAAAAAAAAAAAAAAAAAAAAAAAAAAAAACAAAAAAAAAAAAAAAAAAAAAGCAGGGGGGGGGGGGTGTTCTTTGCATCGGGAATCATATCATAGTTCCTAAAACTTATCAGTTGCCTTGATAAAATTGGTGCTTTTGTCGTTCTTATAAAATATGATTGCTTAAATGTTTTGCTGTAAATGTTTTGTTTTGTTTCAAATACAAAGATTAGCAATTTCACCCAACGAAAGTATTTTAGAAAGTGCACTTTCATGACATGTCAGAATGTATTTTGCTTGTAAAGGTATAAATGAGAAGATTTTCTTCATAAGTAGTCACCATACTCCAGCTGTTATAGTTAATAGTATTATTATTGCTGGAAGCTTCAAGACCAAAAAACAAATGTCATCTGACAAAGCAAGGTAATTCAGAGTCTGAACTTTATATAAGCAGACAAGTTTTTTTTGTTTGTTTTTGTGTTAGCTGGTCCAACAAAACATGGATATTTTGCGGACACTGAATGATAACTAAGAGAGAATGGATCTGTTTTGTCTATTTGTGTGCATTGACTGTTTGGCAGGAACTTAAGAAATGAGAAATGATAGGAGTTTCCACTAAAAATGCCATCTGTGATTTAAAGTTTTGTTTTCTTTACTTTGTGATTTCAGAGGAATTATTTGTTTTGTCATTTTGAAGGGCTGGGAGCTGGCATTGGTGTTCACGATGTTTTTAAGATGAATTGACCATTGTCTAAATGTTTCTGTGTATTAAAGGAAGCTTTAGAGGGAAAGGGGGGTGGAATAACCAAGCTATCAGTAGGAATTTTATTCATATCCTTGGGGACAGCTTAGCCAAGCAATCCTAAACAGATTAAAACACTGGACTATTCCAAAATGGAGGCTAAATATAATGATGATGGTTGTGATGCTTTTACAGCTGTGGTGGGTAATATGATTACGTAGCTACATGAAGTTTATGAAGTTTTGCTCCTTTTCAATATTTGTTTCTTATTTGATTGTAGGGAGATCATTGCCATTTTTAGGCCTTATGTTTTTGTTTAGTACTTGTCTTGTAACTAATTACTAATCAGTTTTGTTTTTGCTGTATGCAGTAACACAAAATACACTTGTAGTTTCTGTGATCACTTTACAAATAAGTAGTTTGTATCAATCTGTAAACAAAAAGTTCTGAGTATCTATCTGTTGCAAAAGTTCATTTGATTTCCAATACTGGATTAAAAAAAAAAAAATTTTAATACTGGAAGTATTCTTCTCTATAGATAGGTAATAATATTGCTTTGTAGCTGTTTTAAATGGGACAATTATTGTTTTGATTTAAGGGATGTTTTTCAACTGTTTTTGTAAACCGTAAAAGCAGACACTGATTCTTTTCAGTACTGTGGGTATTAGTGCAGCTCTTGGTCTCTGTGGTAGCAAAATGTTTGTTTCCTGAAATCTATTGCTATCTTTCCTGTCTATCACATCAGTTCAAAATAAGGCAAACGATCAGAACCCTAAAATACTGAGATAATTCTTGAGTTAAATTCCTTAAACTGATGAAGAAATGGCTCTTTGTAAAAAGTGAACATTCAAACGAATCTTTAACAGCTACTTTTCTAGAATGAACTTCTTATTAACATTGATTGTTGAATTACATGACAATGTTCTATGTTATAAACATACATTAGCACGATTTTCTGGTAAGAAAACTTCTTTCTCCCTCTTTTCCTCTTGATAGTGGCTGCGGAGAGTGTCAGTAAGCTCAGCATGACATACAAATGTAGCTCAGCCCAGGCAAGGGAGCTTTGCCACTTCCATCACAAGAGGGAGCTGTTGGAGCTAAAACTACAAGAAATGTGCACTTACACATCGCTGTTTTAATCAATACTGCTCAGTTCTAAATATTTAATGAAATACATTAACAATTATTAGTTTCCACCATCACACCCTATGACTACCAGTGACATGCATTTTCTAAGAGAAGTATGAAAACAATAATTAAAGCGAATAAACCTATACATTGGTGGTAATGTATTTGGCGTGTGTGGGAACAACAGCCAATCTTTTCTCCTTATGTTGGTGACAAGCTTAAATCTGCTTCAAAGAAAACAGTCTTGTCAAGCAGTGAAACACTACTTGCGTTATAAAAACCTTTGTTACTCATTTATGTTGTTTTGCATCAAAAGTCTGCGGGTCCAACTTTTCTAGTGGCTCTGGTACGAAATTGAGCGCACACATGAATGTCACATGGTGAAGAATGTCAGTTTATATGAAAATTGAAGAATTATCTGTTTTCCCCCTGCAGTTATGCACAAAGGCATCATTGTCAGTTGCCTTTCTTAGACCTTCCCTGCAGGCATGATCAGACTGAAGCAGACAGCTATTTTCCTTTAATTTTCCACAGCAAGCCAGTAATGCTTATGATTATTGTGAAGTCAGGAAAAGTTTAGTTTCATCAAGTGACATGTAGTGTTGCAATTAGTTACTTAAGCACTTCTTATAAAATTTTCTGCTACGGTATCTAGCTTGTCAGATGCAGCTAAATATTAGCATCTCGTATTAAACAGGAGGGTAAAAACTCCTAGCAGAAAGCACAGCTGACAGCTCTCAACATGAGCTGAATGATCACTCACAATTGTAATCGATTCTGTAAGTACTGAACACAAACCCCCAGGCAATTGAGGAAAATAGGATGATGAAGGACTGCAAACTAATACGTTACACATCTTCATTGATTAGTCATTGATTAACCATTATTTTCCTGAATGACAAACAGCTAGTGGTAAAGTAACTGAAGCTGATGATTTATTTACATGTTAGACAGAAGATGACTTCTTTATTCAGCTGATCGTGAGCTAATGTGAAATCAGAAGACAGCAAAAGTTTAAGAATAAAGACAGGTTTATAATCTTTTTTTTTGACAGCATTCCTAGGTTCAAAATGTTTTCGCTGGGAAGAAATTTAACTAGGCTTTCAAGTAATGCATGAAATTCAAATGTGGATCATCTACCTGTAGTATAACTACATTTAAAGAGAAGATCATTTTATAGACTTGGTATTTACAAGAATATTGATCGGTGTTTATTGAACTTTTAATTTAATTCTCTGTTTTGTTCAGTGCCTTATTGGCAATTAAACATAGCTGCAGAAATGGCAGAATAACAGTTTGTAATGCACCTACTGTCTTTATTATTCTGAAAGATGCATCCAAACCTTAGCTATGAACACCCCACGGAATTAGGAAACATAATTAGGAAGCAGCCTGCACATCTGGAGATCATATTTTCCTTTAATATGTATCAAACATCTAATTATAATCAGCTCCTATCAATACACTATGAAGTAAAACTGATTGCAGTGGAAGGTTGTGGGGCAGGGGCTTGGGGGAGAGGTTGCTGCCGGTCCAGTAGACTTGTGTTGAAAGTCCAGTTGACCTTTTCCCTTTCTGTTTTCTTTTGTACCCTCTTTTTTTTTTTTTTTTTTTGTTTTTTCTCTCTCCCTGAAGAGGCAATAAATCTATTCCAAGTGAATGTGGTGCTTAAATCAGTTTAAGGAAAGAGGCCTATGTTATTCTCTACTTCAGAGATTCTGTGGTACTCCGGGTATGAAAGTGTTGTGGACAACATCTGTTATTTATTAGTGGAGAATCAGTAGGATTCTTTGTTTTTCTTTTTCATAGCCTTAATTGTGATGAGCTTTTTGTAAGCATGTGGATATAGTGTGCTTCTCTGTAGGAATTAAGTTCTAAATTAGCATTAATTAACGTCCCCTTAATATAGGGTGCTAGTGATCTCTGTGATATGTATGTTAATACATACATCTTTCACTGAAACTCTCTCTGATACCTGTGTGCTCTCAGGAAATATGAATGTAGAATAACTATTTAAGAGAAATTCATCACCATTACTAGATTTAAAGGTTAATTATCATATCACATAAATTACGAAAAAAGAAAGATGCCAGTATACCATAGAACTGCAGTTGAAGTGTAAGTGTGCTTGATACTACCTCTAACTGTTCCATTATTAGATGTATAATCGTACAATTCTGTTGTGTTCTGGTCTTAATAGATTTCTAATTCTGTAGATTAATACATTAAAATATCACTATGCACTTGGCCGACTCTTTATACATCAGATTTTCTCTCCTAATTTTATTATGATGAAAACTGTATCATACACCTTTTACCTTCTATGTTTTTCTGAGAGGCTTGCTTATAAGTGGATAACAACTGACATCCAGCTGGTACCTTGAACATATTTAATGTGAACTTCTGTTAAACTGCTGAAAAGTTTGTTAAACAGGACTAAGCATGGTCTTATTTTAGGGTCTGAGCATTTTTTAAATTAAAAACAAAAACCATTTGTTGCTTTCAAGTAGCACTTGTAAATTGTTTTCGGAAGAGCTCTTGGGCAGTGGAGGATTTATACCTTTATTATTCTTTCCTTTCTGCCAACTGAGTAAATTTGGACAGCTTAGCCCCTTGGGACATCCAGTTCTCCCCTAGTTTCAGGGCTGGATCAGACTGGGGAGCAGAAGCATCTCACCATGCATCAAGTTGCCACTTGGCTGTTCCATGTTGTGAGCCCCGAAACGATGATATGTATCGCTTCAACACATCTTAATTGTAAATCACTACCTCCTTATGGCTAATCATCCCTGTGCATTTCTGATGAACCTGCAGCACTCCTGCCCTCCCAAGCACTGTCTTCCGCTGCATGCCGAGCACTTGCAACTGGTCAGTGCCGATTGCTTTAACAAATCTGAAAAATAACAAAAGAGAAATTGCTCTTGCAGCAAAACCACAAGGAAAAACCTCTAGGACAAGGTATGAAAATATACAGTTCCCTTCCCATTACACCTGTACTTTCAATACATGTTTCTGGTTTCCTGCATAAAAGTGAATAAGAAATCCAATGAATTCTTATGTAATTTTCTGTGTCATACTCTGTATTACCCATTTAAATTGTCAATTAAGGGGGCTACGAACAAGAGCAAGAGTGTGATGTGGCCTACTATGAATGCTGGTACATATTTTGTAACTGAAGAAAAGTATTTCTACTTGTCATTCTTTTGAGTCCAGATACATTATCACAACTACACATGTGGTAGAATATGCCTCAGTGTCTTCAAGCATATTTAATATCTTTAAATTTTTAAATGAAAATGTAGCTGTCAATTTTAAACTAATTTGGATGGACAGCAATAAAATGCAAACCTCACTTCAAATTAGAATTTTCAGTGAGGATTTCTAATGGAAAGTAATTGCTGACAATAGGAAATGACAAATTACTAATTACTTAGTTCAATTAGACTTTTGTGCCTTTGGTCCTAAGTGGCAAGCATACAGCAAATCTTGCACTTTTATAACAATTAATGACACTAAAACTATTTAAACTGCCAACAGATGTGAGTAAGAAGACATGAATTGAAACTTACTTAATTTACATACTATCCCAATTTTATATCGAGTAAATGGTGTTTAATTTTTATGTTACAATTAAATATCACCAGCATGGTGTAATTTCTGCAGAACTGTTCAGGATAAAATAGTTTTGCTGAAATGCTAGTGCTAATGCTTTTTTGTTCCTCTTATCACAGCACTATCTTCAAATGACTGTAAAATATACAGCGGCAGAGAATGGAATACATACATACATCTATATATTTCTTAAGAGTTTATGCTAACAGTTTTCCTGAAGTGGGATGGCAGAATTGTCTCAACTAGACTACTGCAATTAAGATTTCAAATTCTCCTTCTAATTTACGGTTGAATACAAAATTTTGTTCAATGCATAGCACTCAGAAGCAGTCAAAGATGCCATATATTTGCTTCTCAGTCTTTAGAAAGTCCTTCCAGAATTCGTCTGTTAGATCTTGTTTCTCCATTAGCCCTGGGTTGGTTTATGCCATTTATTAGTAAAGTCTGGATTCTTCATACTTCATCACACCTCTCAGCTTAACTCTTTTGAATTGCTTTCAAGTATGTTTCTACTGAATGTGAACAATGGCAGACCTTAAATTGACTGTAAGAATTTCTGGACAGTTGTTAATATATTTATGCACAGATATGTGTTCCCTATAAACTTTCCCTGAAGTTCTGCACCTCAAGATTTCTCATATTGAATGCCTAAAATTAGATGCCCAAAGAAACCTTTTGCACCGTACTGACTAATGGCCTCTTTTCAAAGTGTTCCATCAGCCACTTCTGTTTGGATATATGAATACCAAGCTTTGGAAATACTGCCTAGTCATATGTTTTTAGTCGAGACAAGAAGGAAAAGATACTAAACTGTGAAGATATTAATCCAACAAAACATTATTTGACTTTACAGATTATTTTGCGAAGGCCTATTTCCAATTTCTTTTCTGAGGCAAAACAAAAAGTAAGCTAAAGGCAATGTTTAAAACAATCCATTAATCCAATATTAATCTATGGTTATTTAATTTTCCAGAAAAATCTCCCTTTCTTTTTGTTTTCTTGCAAGATATAAGGCAGTAAGTAGTATTGTAGCAATGGGTGTTCCTGCTGAACAGTATAGATTGGAGAGAATATTCTCAATATTGGAGAAGAAATAGAAATGTCTTTATAAAAATTTAAATGTTACATGAAAAAATTACATGAAAATTAAAGTGTAGGATCCAAATCAGGAAAGATTCATAGAAGTGCCTACACTTATTTTCAGGAGTTGTCTTGAAAAAAGAGTGTTTTGTAAGGAGCATTGTGCAGGTGTGTGGTTTTGGTTTACAAAAGAATGTAAGTATTGATAATATTATAACAGCCTTAACGTAGCGTACTTCAAGAGAGACAAGTATGAGACTGAACATACTATTACAGCACTTCTCCCTAGGTATGCTTTTATCTAAGTTCTTCTCTGCAAATGACTGTCAACTGATCATCGCTTTCCTCAGTCTTCCTACCCTTTAGGTAGTACTGCAAACAAAATAATATAATAAAACTCTCCTTGATTTGAAACATTAGGCAGCACGAGTGCAAACTGAATAGGTGTAGAGGGTCCTCTGTATATTACACATGAGGGTTATAACCATACAAATATATACTTTAAGAAGTAGTTCTTCACCTGGATTTTGTTAGTGCAGTTTTGTTGCCAGTAGAGATGCTTCAATCTCACCACTTAAGTCTGGCAATTTCTGTTGAGTTTTTCTGTGTTATAATCCTCTAAAAAGCAACCTCACAGCCTAGGCAGTCTGTGAAACTCCTGGCAAAAGGATTTCTGTATTTTCCCCCAAGAGAGTTTTCTTGGCATTTTTGTTTTGTTTTATTAGATTTTTATTTTGTTTTTACGCTTCCTGTAATTAGGGTGATTATACTATCACTTGAGAACAAAGCTGATAACTGAATTGAATTGCCAGCAGTAATTTTGGACAAACCTATGTTGTTTCACCACAGCTGTAGTTTTCTCTTCCCAAAAGCTCAGTGAACTTTAGAGCTAGAAATATGAGAGAGACCATACCTCATAATAGAGGAGAAAGGAAAAGCTTAGGCAGGGGGTAGGAAGCCTGGGCAGGGACAGAGGAAAGAAAGACTTTCACAAATCAGAAAGGGGAAAAAAAAATGTGGCATTGGTTTTGTGCTTAGAAAGAGATAATGTGGAAAAGAGGTGAGAGCAGGGACAGAAGTATACCTGGAGCAAGAAGGACAGAAAAGAAGAAGTGGCCTAATTAGAAGAAAAAAGAGAGAGACAGATGATGGGGGGGAGCAAAAGAAGGGTCAAAGATACCAGGCAAAAAAAAAAAATAATAATGAAGCTAAGGAAAATTAGCAGGACAGATATAAGGCTAAGAATATGGTGTCTTCATTCATGCCACAATGAATCATGAGAGGAGAATGTTTAGGCTGATTTAATCATCCACAGAGTGTATCATTTCCTTTACAGCTCCATCATAATTACTGAGACACAGGCAACAGATGAAATGTGCAAATCTCGATTGTTTAGACTACTGGGGAAAATGAGGATGGAAAGGACAAAAGGCGAGAATACAAATGTATTTAGTTGTAGTTGGAATGCAGTGTATGCATGTAAGTGTACATATAGCTTACGTGAGGAGATACCTGTATCTCCAGTGACATTAACATGTAAGCTAGATTTCTAATGTCAGTGTAGCGTCAACTAAAAAGGACTGAGAGCGTAATAATTTACTTCAGTGACAATATATTGCTTTAGTAATAAAACATACTGGGTAAAGTTAACAGTTTCGAAAATATACTAATACCATTATTGTTGTAAGCATTTCCTTTTGCAAAATGTTTTTGCATGATAAAAAGGTATAATTCTATAAATTGGGAAATGCAAATACCAGCACTGTTTTAGGATTTATTAAGAAAATAAAGACCACTTAAAGTTGCCATACTTTCTCAGCTTCTGTGGCTCAGAATATTTCAAAATGACATTTTTCATTATAGAAACTCTTAGCTGTCTGACATGATTATTCTGATGTACTTTTCTCCAATGTGAAAAGTGATATAAATGAATTTTTACCTTACCTCTCTCAGATAATTTTCTGTTATATATCAATGAAAACTAACAATACAGGATGATGCTGTAAATATTTTCTAGCATATGGAAGTAAATATAAGTATGGTACTATCTAAGAAATAGGTGGTATATTATTCTTTGCCATGGACATTATACATTTCCATTTTATTTTTAAGACAGTGACTTAATAATGACTCTTAAAGAACCCTACCGGAAATTTCTGATAAAAGTTGATTTAATCCCTGTTCAGTGGCAGAAATCCTATTACTAGTTCAGAGTTTCTGAACAGGTAAACAAATTGAGCTTGCTTTTTTTTTTTTTCTTTTTCTTTTTTAAAGAGAGGAAATCTGAAGTGTGAAAAGAAAAATTGATATCATTTAGAACTGAGACCCTGATTCAGCAAAAATCAGCCTGACTTGTGCACTGGGCAAGGCCGCTGAAGTTCTGAACAATTGTTTTTCATAGCTACTCGTGCCATGGAAGACAAATGGTTGTTTTGCTAAATGAGGTCCAGCCATCTTAAATACGCTTAAATAAAATGCTTATTTAGGTTTCTTCAGCTCCTAAACAGCATTAAATGGCTGAATATTAGTAACAGATTGCTTTGTGGATTGACAGTTGTCTATACTTATATTATACATGGTGTATCTGTCAATTGCATTTGTTAATGAATTAAAACTTTGTTAGATTTCATGCACTCTTTTAAAAGAAAACGATCTGAAGGATGACAAGTTTTGAAAGAAAGCAACTACAAAATGAAAATGTGAAAATAGGGGAAAATGTAGTATATTCTTCAACTATATTAAGGATAATGCACTGTCATAAGTAAAAGACAAATCTGTACAAAATTCAGAAGAAAGCAACCACCTCTTTTACAGTACAGAATAAGAATGGGGGCGTAAAGAGAACAATGTCTATTGGAACAAATATGATAACAAGGAGATGCTTTTAGAATTAATAGATGTATTTTAGAGAAAAAAGGCTTTTTTTTTTTTTTTAATTAAGATAAAGGAAGAGAAACTAGTAAACTCAGTTATTGCTAGTGGTTGGAAGCTGGTGTACCAAAACAGTCAGACAAAATGCAGATTATAGATATGGATTTTGTTGTTGCTTGTAGTGGATTTGCTTCTGTTATGGACAAAGTGTTTAGGGCAAAATGCCTTTTTAAGAGAACAGAGAATAAAGTGTATTAGTGTGCACATAAAGCTATTGATATTTCCATGTCTTTGTACATGTGGCTTGACTGACTGGATAGTAGGAAAAAGCTAAAACAGGGATACCTGATTTTTGGCCTGCTGCACAGCAGTGACCCTTGGAAATGAGGTACTTACGTGCCGTCTATACTGGCAGCTGTCTAGAGTGGTTGCGACTAAAAATTTTATCTTGTTACTACAGTACTGGAGAAATAAGCTAATGACTTAGCAGGCTAAGCAAGTAAAGCAGACTAAGCAAATGTGTTTTGAAGTCAGCTATCCAAAAAACCAAGGTCAAGCTCATGCTTGAAAATGGCTGTTGTCACAAAATGAAGCAAAAGAGAACCTTATATACACTTTTCTTCCTAAACTTTTTGCCTGAATTTTGAGGGAAGATACAGACATGAACAGAAAATGATCTAGTGCTAATTATGCTTCCCACTGCCTTACCTGACAATAGGTTCTCAAATAACTGTTATTGCCAGACTGAAACAGTCAAAATTCAGTTCTTTCCAAAATCATGAACTTGTCTAATCTCATGAATTTTGTAATGACCATTTTGTGGTAGTGAGTTTTGCTTTAATTTGCCAAGCCTATATTACCTGGTCTTTTTCCTTTTCCCTTTTTCGTAAGTAAAAATGGAGTTGCTCAGTTTAGAAGCAGGACTTTCATTAAAAACAGTCTATTGCAAAAGCTAAATGCTAGGAGCACAGGACGTGGCAATGCTGAAAGTCCTTGTCTCTTGATGTGGCACATACTGCAACTCATCACGAGGAAGTAAGAGTGAGTAAAGCTTCTTAAGTCTGGGCTGTGCTTTTCTAAAGAGCATTGCCTACTGACATCTCAGGTGGAATCAGCTGTCAGGCTACCTCGGAGCCTTATGGCCCTACCAGAAAAATGGATTTGTGTGGCATTAAGTTGTTCTTGGCCCCATTAGGTTGCATCACTGCTACAGCCGAAACCTGCTTTTAAACTTCTCGTGTGTTTGATTCCCTGACTTACATCCTCTCACTGTTGTAAATTGCTTCTTTGGGGAAAGGAGAGGGGCTGCCCATGTCTGTATTGTAGACCTTACTAACAGGGATGTTCCACTTCCTCCAGTGGAGAAGGAGGAAAAAAAGGAGAAAAAAAATTCTTATATGGTATTCTTTTTTCTTTGTTTTGTTACAGAGAAAAACAAGTTAGTATGTTTAGAAATAGCTTATCACTTAAATCATAAAGAATGGGTGAGCTTCTGTTTTTTTTTTTTTTTTTTTTTTTTTTTT
>VXAA01006941.1:1070310-1148305 GCA_013399115.1 Anseranas semipalmata | reverse complement strand
TTTTTTTTTTTTTTTGTTGCAAAAATGTAATCCAACGTTGTCAGCAGGTAGATGTGCCAGGAATTCATTCATCTGCCTACATTTGCTATGACCTGAGGTCAGGTTCTCCTCCCCATTACACCAGAGCAGCTCTGGTGCAACTCTTCTGACATTCGTCTTACCAGGGGGGTTTCGAGGCAGTGCGGAGGAAGAATTAGCCCCTTACCTTGAGGCAGCCTGTGTGTGGTGCAGGTTCACAGCTGCTGAGCTGAAATCTGGAAATGGAGAGAGTGTCCAATGAAGCTATAATAGAATAGTTCAGCTGGAACAGACCTCCAAAGACCATCAAGTCCAACTGCCTGACCACTTCAGGGCTAACCAAAAGTTAAAGCCTATTATTGAAGGCGTTATCCAAATGCCTTTTGAACACTGACAGCCATGGGGCATCAACCGCCTCTCTAGGAAGCCCGTTCCAGTGTTTGACTGCCCTCACAGAAAAGAAATGTTGCCTCATGTCCGGTCCAAACCTCCCCTGGCGCAGCTCCGTGCCGTTCCGTGTGTCCTGCCATCAGTTCCCAGGGAGCAGAGACCGGCGCCTCCCTCTCCGCTTCCCCTCCTCAGGGAGCTGCAGAAAGCACCGAGGCCGCCTCTCAGGCTCCTCTTCTCCACACTGGACAACCCAACCAACTGGACGTGTCCTCAGCCTCTCCTCACAGGACACGCCTCCAGCCCTTTTAACAGCTTTGTTGCGCTCCTCTGGACGCTTTCAAGTACCTTAACAACCCAATGCTTTCAAAGAAGTTGTGAAATGGTAAGCTGGAGGAAGTGCTTTTCTGTTTTTTTTTCTTTTCTGCCAGGCCCATAGCTCCACTGAAAACACTGTACATTTTGTGAAATGTGATTTTAATCGCTGTCCTGTTGCTTGCCAAAGTCTGATGGGCCTTGGTAGGAGGCAGCAGCTTCTGGCTCCTCAGTTTCCTTTTCTTCCCTCTTTTTTTCCGCCTTCCTCTTCCCTCTAAAAAAAATCCACACGTTCTTTCATGGGGATTCTTAATTGCCACATCATGAGTACAAATAATCATAATTTAAAGGATAATCCTTCACTGCTGTTCATCAAATATTATATTTCCTGGATTTATCAAACTGTTTTGTTTTGACATGAAGGGTTTGTTCATGAAGAGACGAGGAGGTTGGGAGATAAAAAGGTCTTATTGGACTGCAAAATCTGCTAAGCTCGCACACCCAGAAGTATGTTTGTTGAATATTTCTTCCTCCCAGCGATGAAATAGCTGTGGGAGCCACAGCCTGTCACCGAAACCTGCCTTTTGTGCTGGAGGTGTGAGTGCTGGCACACCCCGAGCCTGGGGCAGAGCCCCGCTGTATCTAAGTGCGGTACAAGCAGTCTTTTCGGTTTTTCTAGATTCTTGCTTAGTCATGAAAGGTAACTTAACTCTGACTTTAGTACTATCCACAGGGTTTTGGCAGTTGTCTATTGATTTTTTTGTTTTGTTTTATTTTTTATTTACCTCTCTGAATTCCATATGGCTTTCGATTTAGTTGTACTGGAAAAGGACAAAGAAAAATCCCACTCTGGTATGTCAAAAACTACGCTTTGACTCAATAGGGAATGACAAGGGGTGAAAGACATTTTTTCTGCGGGCTTACAGAACGCTGTTGTTGTTTCAATAATTCACAAAACCACTGGTGTTCAGAAACCATTGTCTTGTGCCAGGACGCGCAGTGTGCACAGCTATGAGGAAAGGACAGATCCTGATCCGTGAACCCACTGTCTAGCCGCTTACCTCCTACAGTCAGTGAGTTCCTTAACTTTTATTTATTGATCGATTCATTCTTTCTAGCGTATATTAATGTTAACACTGAAAAAGATTATTTTCCTCCCGAGCAGGCTCATTTTCTTTCAGTCCTTGTTGTCCTTCCTGTGTTACTGAGACGGCTTTTGGTTTCCAGGCTAGCTAGCTGAAAGACTGTTTGTGGCTATAAAAGAGCCAAACCGGGGCTCAGTACATGGATCTGAGGAGGATTACTAAGGATTCTAGGGCATTTTGCTTCTGTCCAAAATTACTTTAAGGCATAGGTGTCAGATAGCTTGGCTGTGTCTGATGGATCAAGGGGACGGAGTGAGAGTGAGAAAGAGAGGTGAAAGGGATAAGGAACGGATTGAGGACAAAAGGAAGATCAGAAAGCAGTCTGGGTAGGGAAGGGAAAGACAGGAACAATATCTTAGTTGTGAACTTCTATTTCTAACTCTTTGAATACCAAAGGCAATTGAGAGCATTTCTTCAGACGTATTGACACAAACTGGAGACAGGTGGCTGGCTTTAACGTTTATGGCTGGTTGCAAATAATCTGCATCATACTAAAATTACTTTATATGACAGATTTTAGAAGTAGGAAATGTATTCTTACTTTGAGTCAGAAATAGAAACGAGTCAAGCGTTTTCTGCCACGTGTCTATTTTCTTCCGAATTCATTCAGTTCGACCAGCAGTAGCCGGTCAGGAGCCGGTCAGAACTGCAGTGAGCAGGGTTGGAAATCAGGACCGCGGTGCGCGAAGAGCAGCGCCCTGGCTGCGCGGCGTGCGGGCGCCGACGGGGCTGCTATACATCTATGAATGTTACTGAATCTCTGGTTCACCTGGGACAGAGTATGATGATTGCCATGGGGCTGGCAATAAAGGAGCCACAGTTATATTTAGCTTTTTTCAGAGGTGAGATACCAAGGTGAATTAGAAATACCTAAGAGGCGTATACAGCGAGTCAACACGGACCAGTCTCCTAGACATGAGTGTTTACAATACACTGGGGAGAGGAATGCGGAGTTTGATACAGTGGGCCAAATTTTGTCCTCGTGTCTTTTGGATTTTTTCTCTGTATTTACTATTCTCTGTGTACTTTACTAACTGATCTCACGCATGTATGCTTCCCCCTGTCCCTCATCAGCCCGTAATCATATCTCTTATAAGCTTCTGAACCACAAAGCATGGCAAAGTAGTTTTATGGCATCCTGCAACTTTCAATGTTTTGTCTGAAATATATGAAGTTATTGCGCAACCCAGAATTTCTGCTTGCAGAAGAGAGTACCAAAATTTATCAGAAGTTTTGATGAACAGCTTCAAAATTATCAGGGAAAATGAGACTGGAGGAACCAGTGACCCATACAAAACAGCATACTGCAATGATGTTATCTGCATTTATAGGAATGTATAGATTAAAGTAATAAAGGAGTCCTGGTGGAAAAATAATGAAGATGCCAGTAAACCATGCTTTCAGAAGTAAATGGCCTTTGCAGTGAAGGCCAATATGATCCAAATTTAGTCACATTTGGCTTGTAGCTACAGAAAATGCATGACCATTTATATCAAAAAGAGATGCTGGGGGGGGGGAGTGGAACCAACAATAAAATAAGAGTATCAGTCTCTGAAACCTGGTAAAACTCTCTACTGAGATAGAGATGTGTGTGTATATATGTGTGTCTATATATATAAATTACATATGCATATATAATTATATTCTATTGTGTTTGGTTGATTTACTTTGATCCCAATTCTTTGCTAGCGATATAATGAAGAAAGCTATTCATATGCTTCACATTCTTTTTTTGTTCAATCCCTTATATTTGGTCAAACTGCAGTTTCATTGCTGGATAATATGGTAAAAAGATTCATTGTAAGGGTTACCTAACAACATTGGTGGTGTTGATGAATAGTTGCAATTAATACATTCCCTTAATTAGTCTGATACCCAGAAGATGCACCTGGCAGGTCATTTTAATACTACAATTGATTTATTGCTGCTAGAAATGATTTTACCAGCTATCTTCAGAGAGCACAATTAGAGAGGATTTCATTTTTTTATGCATTTTCACTGAGGAATAAACATAAAAGGTCTATGTAATTCAGAACAAAGCAGCTATAATGTACTAATGGTTTATGGATTTTATTAATATTCAGCTAACATTAGAGGCAATTTTAGAGAATAGCAACCTATTTTCTATATGAAGTATTCCATTTTTAGTATCTGAGTGCTTTATTTAAAAAACAAAATCAAAGCATGATATTTTAAATGAGTTGCTATTATGTATGGGAAATCTTCTAAATGGTGTAACAGATAGACGTGTTTGTCTGTGCTTTGTGCTGTGTGTGGTATGTGTGTCAGATGCATTAAGATTTGGAAAAAATATAAATTATGTACTATTTTTGAATCATGATGAAGTCCCTCTAAACAAAGAAATGTTTTTCTGGGGTTACTATAACAATGTAAGTAAGTTAATGTCAGCTTTGCCCTTCATAAAAGTATCAAATCTTTTTTTCATATTTTTAAATATTTTTGAAATTGATCTTGAAATTAGCTTCTCCTTTTTTCCTTCAGATTACTGTATTTTGCTCCATTTCTAGTGCTGCAGCAGACAGCATGGCTGCCTTTTGTTAGCTTCTCTGTGCACTAATATCACTGGCACTCTTGTGGACATCTCCAGCAGGCTCCCTTTCTACATCTTAGAACAAAAAGTTGTTTCTTGAATAACAACTATTAATTCTTAGGTGCCTAAAAACAACTTTATTTTCATCTGTTTTCCAAGTGACAAAAGGTTTTTACCTTGATAGGAGAAAAAGCGGTTTAGGATGTGGGCAAAAAAAACCTAGTTGTGTATTGCTTGCATGCTCCAGGTTTTGAAATAAAATCTTGAAGAATGTGTTCATGCAACAAATGCAAGATTGTTCTTTTTGTTTTAGGCTAATCTGGGTTCACCTAAGCTCTGCCTGTCCTCAGAAGGCCTTTAGCTGCCCGCAGCAATCGAAGGGCCAAACCTGATCTGCAGAGTGCATCTCTGTGGTCCTCAGCACAGGGGCACGATGTGTGGACACAAGCTGTTCCTGCAGCCTTGGCTTCTGGAATTTAGGGATCTGGATTTGGAAGCCAAGTGTTGCTTTTCAAATTAGTGCACTAGTGGAATAACTTTTGATCTTGCAGTAAATGCATGAGAAAATAATTATAATTCAGTATTTATGAGCAGTATGTAGCCTCATGTTATTATCACTCCAGAATATATAAAAGGCACCACGTAGAACAAATAAGGAAAACGTTTCCCTTCACCGTTGAATCTCCAGATCTATTTGCAGTGTGAGCCAAACAATGGCGTTGAGCTCTCGCTGTAAAGCAGGAAATTGCTGCTAAACAAGGATATGATTTATGGCATGTTTAAGACCTGGTTTAAGTCTCCCTGAAGTCAAGGTGCAAGTCTGGGATCTCTGCTCAGAAAAGATCTATCTCAGCATGCTGAAATTTCTCTTTTATTATTACTAAAACGTTCTGTTTGTGTACATGAATTATTTTTCATGTGAATTACTAATGAAGAGCGCTTGGGTGACAATCTGCTAGAAACGTTGCAGGCTGAGGGCTGGGTGAATAATGGTGGGCAAAATGGGTGCTGGCAGCAGCCTTGTTGGTAGTAAGGTGGGTTTCAGCAGGTCACGGGTGGAGTAAGAAGGCACTGTGGGGATGACAATAAAAACACGGTAGCAAGAGAGCATCTACAATGCACAATGTAGGTAATGTTAACACTTTCAGGCACTGTATCTTGGGATGAGGAGCTTGATGGCAACATCCAAAGTTGCACCTGTGTCACCAGGCAGTGGGATCGCCAGGACGGTGGTCTGGGCTTTTCGTGAGACTCGGAGAGGGAAATGCTCCATGCTCATCAGGGAGTGCAGAGGAGATGAAGGTGCAGTGATCAGTGCAGAAACTCCTTGAAGTCTTTCATAAACAGGAATCATTTCCTTTCTGTTTAGATGACGAGGAAGCTGATGGATATTAGAAATATTTTGGAATAATAAGAGGCTGGATGTAGATCTTGCAGATTGGAGACGTAGGTTAAAGATGAAAGAGAAATTAAAAATGAGTTAGGTTTATAAGCTAAAGCAGCAGGGAGATAATACCTCTGGATGACTTCTTCCAGCAAAAAATTATATTGGAGTCCTCATTTTTATTTTCTTTTTCTTATTTTTCCTGCTCAAATTGTCATTAGATTTGATACCTAAGGTGTTATGCGGAGCCCTTGGATGCCATGTAGTCTGGAGGCTGTTGAAAACTGTCTTAACAAATATTCCTGTTGTTAAAATACTGTCCAATCTTTTAACCTTTGTGGAGGACCCAGGGGTTTTCCTATAATTAAGACTTAAACCAATTGATTAGAAATATTGTAGAACGAACTGTAAATATAATTTAGTTTCATTTTTTTAAGGCCTAAGATTACTTAATTAAAGAATGCAATGAGTATAAAGGAATATTAACCAATAACAACTGATTCGAAACAAAATAATTCTGAATATTTCATTTAGAACAAAAAGAACATGATCACTTTCTGTTGTGAAGTTAATGTCAACACTTTTTTTTTTCTCTTAGGGATTTTAGTGAAGATTTACAATTATCATAGGACTTGGTGCAGTTTGTTTGCTCCCCACAAAAGCAGAGATGATTTTTATTGACCAATCTTTGATCTGAGAGATTAAAGAAAGTACTGCAAGAGCAGTGAAAAGGATAACACCATGGGGGTCAATAGGCTTACTGCTACTTGGAAATGAAAGTGAAGCATTCCATTGGGAGAGGGGGTAATTTAGCATTCTTACTGGGAACTTGTGTGTTTTTTTTTTTGGGGGGGGGGAAAAAAAATTATTCATTTTACTTACCGGTTTCTCCATGACTTAATACCATGGCCATAATATGAGGTCATTTAGAGGGCGCTAGATTCGCCGCCATAATTCTGCACAATGCTTTTTAGCCCAAACGGCCTGGCTGTCACATACTCACACTCTTGATTGAAATGCTTCTGGTAGACTTTTGGAATGCAGTCTGAGGGCTTAGTGACCCAATATTTTTAACATGAATACATTTCCTATCTCATAGAAAGTTTCTGTGAACTACTGCAGAGTTAATGCGTCTTTCTGTTGTTTCTTGAAGCACTGTGAGCTTTACACAAATCTGGTACAACTGCATGAGTCAAAAGGAAATGAAAGTCCTAGCTTGATACAGTTTTATTTTTTATGGCATCATCATCATGGTGGTACTTTATGAGGGTATCAAAATGTCTGCTGAAAGGCAAATTTTTCTTTCTGAAAATAACCATTAATATCCTTTTTCCCTAGTGTGTGTGTGTTGTTCCCCCCCTCTTTTTCCCTCTTTGTCCAGGCGGTGTGATTTTTGTCTTCCCTTTCACTGCAGAGAATAAGTGCAGTAAGAACAACAGCTGGTATGACTTTGATTGGGGATGCACTGAAGTGCTTTTGTTTACAGAATATTCACAGAGATGCACGAGGCCTGGCAGAGTACTCGTGTCACGCTTCTTCCTCTCTTTGAAAAATTGCCAAATAAATCTGATTGAAATTGGCCAGTTGTACTTATTTTGCTGCTTACCAGAGACAGGTTTGGAGGCTTAGTGCATTTTCACATTTTATTGAGTTTCCTGCAGGTAAACAGTAAGCGATTATTAAATAACTTTAAGGGGGGGCTCAAAAACTTCTCAGAAAGCTTCTTGTGTCCTATGAATCTATGCAAGATAATGCTTAAAGAGCAGCACAAACATTTCACCTAGCAGATCAATTTGTTTTATCACAAGGAAAAATCATGGTCAATTCACCTGGTGACAGCTTGTGAAACTTGGCTGTTCTGCTAGTACAACACAAGGTATACGTTCCTTTACTCCAAAAGCAGAAAAAGCCTGTCTGTCTGTTTCTAAGGTTGTTTCAAAACTCTAATAGAAAGGTAATTCTATTAAGAACAAGGGCAGAGTGCCCATGGACTTAGCAGGAATTGTGATTCTTTTATCTTTTTTTTTTCCTCCTTAATTTCCTGAAGACTAGTGACTTTGGGTACTTTGGCATATGAGAATTAAAGACCTAAGCTGATTATTAAAATTCATGGTGCAGCGATATAAAATTACTATTCTGTTTACAATCAAGTGATGTGGCTTTTTTTACAGCTCATTTACTGTTTGCAACTGGTTGTTGGCAACATTATCTAGGTTCTTGAAACTCTCTGCTATGTTTTTATGTACCTGGATCATGTTAAGTTTTCTAGAAAATTGTCATCTGCCCTGTTGTTGTTCACTTCTTGCTCATTGCTGGGTGTGGGTGGCTTGGGTTTTTGTTTTCTTTTGTGTCCCTGGCCTTGACTATTCAGGAAATTGTTAATAAGCACTGATGTAGCCAAGAGCCATTCTCAGTTAGACCATGGTGCAAAAATCAAAGCTTTCTGAAAGTTTACAAGACATGTTTACTCCTCTCTTCTGTACTCCTTTTTTTTTTTTTTTTTTTACATTCAGTGCTCTAAATTTACACCTTTCTCCAGATTCTTTTCCCTTAGGGTAACTTACAGGCTTTCATCTCTTAGCTGTGGAAACGGGCTGCTATACTTTTGTTCATAGAAGATGTTGCTGGCTTCCATCCTTCCTTATGATTGTCTGTTTCACAGATCTCACACAATATTTGTTTATTTTTTTTTGAGTGGGGTGGATTTTTGTTCTTTCTAAAAGCCTCAACTGCTAGAAGAATTTGATTATATGTGAACCTTCAGCTTTCATTTTTTTTAATGGTAGGAAAGTGAAACCTAAAAACTGACTGAACTCTAAAGCTTCAGAAACCAGAAGACAAATAGAATGAATCCCATATGTGCTATGGAAAAAACAAAGCCCTTTTCATATGGAAGGGCCTACCTTTTTAATGCTGCTCTCTTGGGGTGATGTTCAGTGAATCTAGCACCGTTGCACGGTGGTATACTCAGGAGCAGGATATAAGAAAAGGCCTCTAGTGTAGCAACAAAGATTAAGGGTTTTACTGGTAATGACTTAAAAATGAAACAACTTCTATACTCAGTGCTGCTTTTGGGCATAGTGGACAAGAAGTGGTATTAACTTTTGTGTGCCCTGAAATCACAACATTTTCTCTAAAAGCTAAGGTTTTGTTTATTTTTTTTAGAAAGGTTTCTTCTTTTTTTAAAAAAAAAAAAAAAATGGAGACAAACTGGCCTTGAAAATTTGTAAAACATCTATGCAAAATCTCTGCTGTGTTCACACTTAAGTGGCATGTTTTTATGCTTCATTTGTTGTGTGCCCTGGCTGTTGTCAACATTATCCATGTTCCTGAAACTCTTGTGTGATCTGAAGAAAAAAGGCTGGGGGGAAGGGGGGAGGAAGATCGAAGAAAAAGAAGGAAAATAGGTAGTGCAGATTTTAGCAGCTCAGTTTGCTCACAGAGTAAATTCATCACTAACATCAGGCTTGTATTTGTGCAAAAATAAACAAGTGTCTTTTTGCTGCATTTTGGAATTAAGACATGTACATCGTTCTTGCCATGAACGTGTAGGGTTTTGGCTACAACAAACTGAAGGATACAGCCGGTGTTATCAAATACTTCCCTTCCTGTTTTTCTATTCAAAACTGAATGACTTGTTTTAGCAGGACAGAAGAGTGAGAAAAATGTTATGTTAAGCTAATTGAACATTGTCATAAGCTGTGAAAGATGTAGAAAGTAGGTTAAGGACATCACTGAAAACAAACCAAAAAGAAGATGTCAAATATTGCACACTGGATTTCTTTTTTGTGTGTTTGTGGTTATTCAAGTGAAACATTAGGGTGCCAAAAGATTGCTGGTTAAAGTATCGATAGCGGCTGACTGAAAAAGCACCAGGAATTTGTAGTCTAGTCAGATTCGTTCATTGTCTTTAGACTTGTATCTGTCCACTCAGGGATAAGAGTTTGGTTGCTGTAATTCATTTAATCTTAGTTGTTTGCTACTTAATCATTAAATTGTCACCAAAAGTAAATGCTCAAGGGAACAAGGGTTACTATAAAGAGGTCAAACCGAAGAGATTAGGACATACCTTAAAAATGTATGGTGATTATTTCAGTTGACATGAAATTTTACAGGCTGAAGTGAAGTTTTTGGTTTCTTCCTGCCCCCTCCTCTGAGAAAGAGGAAAAATTTTTTTTACATTCAAAAGTATTTCTCTAAGAATTCTTTTAAAAGCAGGCCTTACCATTAAGATTTCCTAAGCTATTCAGCAGGTATGAAGACAGGTGTGTGCTTGGCAATTTGGTATTCACCTTATTGCAGTATCCTGGGTGCTCCAGAAGGCGGTGAGGAATAAACGAAATATCCTTGAATGACCTGCAGGGTTACAATCCATTAAATTCTGTCAAATTAAATATACAATATATAAACCATTATTATAGCAAATATATCTTAGAGTCATCTCAGTGGAGTAGGCATGGGGCGGGGGCAGGGGGAGAGGAGCGTTGCTGCTCAGACACTACAAGTCCCTTGGGGTGTCAACTTCAACCAAATTAAAAAATGTGTGCCAGCCTCAAGTTGGCATGCTTGAGTTCACTTCACTCCAGTCAATGAGGCACCTTAGCGCAGTAAGCACAATAGAGACAAAGAGATGCCTTGCAACTGACAGAGAGAGAAAAGAGTCCTTTGAGATGAAATGTTAACATAAGAAGTGAAAATGGTTTGTGGTAGTCTCAAGCTGGCTCTTTTGGGTTCACTTTCCTATAGTTACTGAACTATAGTGCTGTACCTTAACAGAGGAGTCTCAATAAAATTAGAAAGATATCCTAAAAAGGACAGAAGACGAGAGAGAGTAAAAGAGAAAGAGACAGAGAGAGAGAGGGAGAGTTCTTTTGATAAGAAGCTTAACAAAAGTGGAAAAAATGGTTTATGTGGATGTTAGTTTTCATGGCAGTCTCAAGCTGACACTTGGGCTCCCTTTATTACAGTCAGTAAGCTACTTTAGCAAACAAAGGAGAATGGAGAGAGAGATGGCTGGAAACAACAGAAAGGGAGAGAAAAAGAGACCTCTTTGACAGCAACTAACAACACGAAATCTCCGCTTCTGCTTTTCCATTTCTGAAACATTTTCTGTAAGGCAGAGAAACACAAATGTTTGAATCTTTGTGAGGTTACTTCATAGATAATTAAACAATTTAAATGCTGAGATTTTAAAATTGCTTAAGCAACGTAGCAGCTTAATTGTGCTCAGTAAAAGGATGGGAGAAGGGCAGTGAATTGCCGCCTTAGCTCTCTAGAAAGAATTTTCTTCAGCTTACTGTTTTCAAGTATTAATAAATAACCAGGAAATTCTATTGTAGTGTTGAATCCATTTTAAATCCTCATCGTGTTTGACAATGTGTTGGAAATAAAATCAACAGAATATATATACATATTTTTAATACAGTAGTCAGTAGCGCAGAGAACTGAATGCGTGCAGGCATATCACGTGACTGATGAGTGAATCTGCCTTTCTAAACAGATGCAAGAAAAATTGCTAAAACATCCTTTCTCTGTATTCAATCCAGTCCTTTAAGTTCTAGGCATTTAATTCAATCTAGCATTTCAAGTTTTAGGTATTGAAGTTCTGCCTCTGACCTCTAGTTCTCAAAATACACTGGAAAGGAAATATGTTTGATTAGCTTCCCCAGATTTAAGCTTTGCAAGGTGAACATGAGAGTAAAAAAGACTTCAGGTCTATTGTACCTGTTAGGTAAATATATGAGGTAAAGTAAACCATAGCCATCAAAGCTGTAATTAAAAGACCCATGAAAATTGGCAGATTTTGAACATCATCTATTCACTGCAAAATGGGCCATTAGATATCTGGCTGACAAATGTTTTCCTTCTGAACCTAATGTGCTCTGATCATATGTCATCTGCAAATTCTGTAGAGGCACACTTTGGAAAGGAAGGGAAGTCACAGTCACAAATTATTCTTGCCCTCCATTAGGCAAATTGTCAACTTTATAGAATCAATAGAAGATTCTTTATAATACACAAATTGGTATGCATCCATGAGCAAAAGCAACTGAACAACCAAGGATGAAGTTTAATTAGAGCAGAACTTGCTTTTAACGATATCAGATAATGAAGATATGCTTCTAAGGAAACAACATTGAAGTTTCCAGCTTCCTCCTCATTTTGTAATGCAAAATCCACTGCAGTCCAACTTTACTTGTCTTTTAATACAATTTCTTTATATCTTTTAGTCTTTTTTACAGTTTTTTTATGGAGGGAAAAATAGCTTTGCATAGAAAGTTAAATGTTAAACTATTAACCAAGATGATTATGTTTATAGAAGCATGATAGAAATATTCTAAAAATATGCAATAAATAAACTGAATTTGCAGATGGCATAGAAAATAAGAAAAAAGTGACTTCTGTGAACAAATTTCAGTCTATGCTCTTTTGTAAAGTGTTCACATCAGCCTTATGCTGTTTTTCATATTGCATGATTGTTCACTGAAGTCACTATGATACATCTTCTGCTCCCTAATGGGTTAGTTTGAAATGTTTGAACACCCCTGTAACAAGGAAGAAGCAAATTACATCATTCAGTACAATAAAATTTAATTCATGTTAACAGTCATGAAACTTCAGCAGTTCAAAGTTTTTCATTAATATCCTTCAGCTACTCAAATATTCAAGAAAAACCTTTAAGATGCTAGAAAATCCACTGATATTTCCAATTCTTCTTGGAAAAGTATTCACTGTTTTCATTAATATTCAATGAAAATCCTGTTTGGATTGGTCCCTTAGACCTAAACTTCAGTTATTTTGTTCTGATGTCTCTTTGAAAGCCTTTGTCAAAGGCTGAAGACACCTGAGGATTGAGTTCTACATATTAGGTCATAGCTAAGGGATTAAGAATCGGTTACCTTATATCTGGATTCTGCAGAAAAGTGTTTTCTGTAGCTGTAGCCTGGCCAGTTTAGTCTGAAGAACATGGAGAACAGATAGGGAAAAATAAGTGAAGATGACAACCACACTTTCACTGCTGAAAAAAGTGACGTGTTCAAGTTTATAAACCCCAGAGATCCATTATTGCTGATGATGATGTTCACAAGGGGCTACCACATAACCATGGGACTCTGGCAGCAGTGCTCATGACCAAATTTCTCTCGTTTGCTTTACTAATTCCTTAAATTGTGACAACACTCTCAACTGTGTATTAGAACATTTAGTGCTGAAAAATGGAACCATTTAACTTGTGCTGGATGAAGAAACAGGAGTGAGAACACAAAACTATTCAAAAATAAGAAAATAAAATGAAAAAGGAGAAAACTGGAGAACACTGAAACAAAAGAAGAGGAGATGAAAAAAGGCTGGATAAGGAAAGCAAAAAGCTGGCTATTGCAAGACAAAGAGGAATGTTTCCGTCAAGCCTAGCAGCACTCATCCTACATTATGGATTCCACTGAATTCTTGCTCTGCATTTTACTGACATTTGTTTTAACTTGATGAATACCTCAGTCCCCAAGTTTAAGTGGTTTGAGAGACTAGTTCCAAAATATCCAAATTATTACCCATGATGTGGAAACAATTTTAATTGGTAAGGGTAAAAACAGGTGGCAAGAGTAAACTAGCAGCACTAAATCAAAATATTCCTTTTTTTCTGCCTTACTGATGTGGGGGTGTGAGAGAGACAGACTGACATCCATCTGCTTGGACTACAGAGACTAATCTGAACAAACACGCAGCATAACAAATGCTCCTCCACAACCCCTCAAGAATGAGCACTTCTGTTTAGCATTATTGTATGCCATCCAGTTTTCCAAGCTACGGAAATTCTGACCTACCCCCAGACAGTTCATGTAAATGCTGTTAATGATTACTGTCCACTCTCTGCCAAAAACAGTACTGATGCTGCTCCCTTTGCTTCATGTAATCAGTTCTTTCTTTTGCTACGAGTTTGTGATGAGCCTTGAGGTAAAACTGCATCAGAAAGCAGTATCTCCCTCACCTCCCCTATATATTTTGAGTGATGACTGTTTCTGACATGAAGGCTCTAGCTCTTTAAACTTAGATATGCTGTTAATGTGTCCTTTTCCAAAAAAGAGATCGTACTTGTCAAAGACACTTTTGGTGTCTAGACGAAGCGAAGAAAACTTCAGGGGTTTAAGGTACCTCCTCTTGGCTTAGCTTTAATTTACATTTCATGATCAGTCGTATCTCTCAACAGCAAGGACGTTGAGTTACTGTTCAGGCATGTATTACACTAGCTGTGATGCCTAGAAAACAGTTTTTCTTCCACTTGTAAGGAAGTAAAGAGAATTATGGATAGTATTCAGGACTGATAGGATGAAAAGATTGTTTTTGTTCTCTTAATGCTAGCATAAGGGCGAGGGGAATGTATTTCTGGTAACCCAGGTGTCCTGCATGGTAGTTCATTTCTGAGTAGGACATAATCAAGCTGTCTTGTGTGTGCAGTTGCTTGGCTGTGTCTGTATCATGTTATGTCACTGCTACTGTATAATGTCCAACCTGAATTAATACAACCGGAGCAGATGCTAAATGACAGTACCCAAGTCACTTGTGTCCTATTTTACACTTCATTTCATGGTCGGTGTGAAGCTGTGTGAACATTTGATATCCATCTTGGAGTCTCACCATATGCCCTCACATTTATAGGCTATAAATCCATAATCAACTACTCAGTTGATTTTGGTATTGCTTCTCTCAACAGCATACATGAGACAACATGTTTGGAAATGATCTTTGACTATTACGTGAGTGACCACTGAAGAACCTGAAATGTTATTTAATGTAACACTCTAACAAAGGGGAAAAAAGAAAATGGAGGATTCACTGTAGATACTAGATGCTTCTGTAAACTTCTAGGAGAGTTCTCCATAGGCTTGAACTCCATTCACAGGGTTTGAAACAAAAGCTCCAAATGTCCTTGTTTCATTACTGCATAACTTCCTGTGAGAAAAATGATTAAAAAACCCTTTCAGCTTTGCCTGCCTTTTAAAAGAAAGGTCCTTTTTTCTGTTGAAGATCGAAACATGAGAAACTTTATTTTCTACTATGTGTTCCCTTCTCATAGGACATTCAAACACCCGATGCTTCTCCATTTGTTGTCCTGCAGTTCTTACTGCCTTAAATCAGCTCTTCTTCCCCCTTGCATTCTCCTGTCTGCAAAGTAAAAGATTTGATAAAACACTGCATTCAGTTCTCTGCCCCTCCTGCCCCATTAAACACATGAAATGTCATTTCAGATGGTTGGCAATTCTCCATAAAGATGGTTTTTTTTCACTATTAGCAGTTATTGTGGTGAAATGGGACAGCTTACCCCTCTGAGCAGACTGCTGTATGTAACACCCTTGGCAGCAGCTGTGGATGCCCTAAGTTTCAGTAGTTTTGAAGCTGCTGATTCCTTTTGCAATTTAACGGTATGGGCTTTGTTTAGTGGTCATAGCATAGCCTGCTCACCCAAAGTGAGTGAGCTTTGTATTGTAGGAGGGTAGTAAGGCACAGTATAAGCTTGAAGAAATTGCTTTGCCTTTTTATTCCTCAGTACGTTCCAGAAAATGGGTTTTAATTTTGGCAGCGCCTCTGAAGTACTGTCAAGATTAATAGAGTGATGCAAATGCTATTTATGTAAATATGGAAGATCATGTTATGCACCAAAGGCCTCCTCTTGAAGGACTACATGATTAATCTTAGCTTACACGTGTAGCCGTGCTGATTCCAGCCGGCTATAGTATTGTTGCAGGGCAATATCCAGTTACATACAGACAGGTTATTTGTGACTCTGCTATTCACATGAATGCTTTCTTCCTCTCTGTCTCTTTAAGAAATTGAATCTTCATTGACTTACAGATGACTGTATCGGATTCGTAAAATAGTCTTTCACTTCTCCCTGGGCATATGCTGTATCATGAATTGTCTCCTTAGAGACAGCAGGCCACCTCATTATGGTTACAATAGACAAATTCCTAAGCATGTGGTCTGCTTTTATGGCCTTGACTTGTACATTTTTTACCTCAGAGACTTGCCACTCATGTTGACACAGATTTGTTGTGTGTGATGAAGTGATAAAATCAATGAAAAGGACACATGTGCTTCTCTAGCTTTCAGAAAGACTTTATTATTTATTGTTTATTGTTGTAACTTAAATCCACTCAACAATTTTCTGCAAAGGTACATTTACTTTCTGGATTTGTTTTATTCTGCCTGCAGCTTAGAAGTTGCTCTTAGTGCATACTGTACGTGTTAGCTTTCCAAAAGTTGCACTGGAAAAAAGTGAATATAAATCTGGGTCTTGGCAAGAACGATACCCAAGGGAAGGTGGAGGGAGGAGAAGCATTAAGTAAACAATTTTAGAAAAACAAGCAAGCTGAATGCTAAGTATTCCTGTGTTATTCCTATTTTCTTGCTGCCCAGCAAAATACATTATTATTTAAAGGGATAAAGAGAGCCAAATTTTTTTTTTATTCTTTTATTTTAAAACATACCAGTAACTAGAGCTCTCTGATAAAATTTTCATTATTATTTTTGGCAGTTTAAAAAAAGAAAGGAAAAATAAATGAAAAAAAAAAAGGAAGAAAAGCCACCTGTTTACAGTAAAAAGCATACCAAAGATGTTACTATTGAAAAGGGCTGAGGAATGACAGTGTAATTTCTGAGGAAGCTGAACATCTTGTGGATCAGTATAGCACCTACAGTTACAGGTACTTGGGGAGAGTACGCAGCAGTCAGTTTTGGGAGCCTAAACCTTTGTGAGCTTCCAGAGTAGGGACAAATTTTGTACTTAATTTGCAGGCTTTGTTCAGATTCTCTCTCTAGCTCTCTGTCTTCTTTATTTTTTATTTTTTTTTAAAAGGAAGAGGAAGGAGCAGGTAAGGAGCGAAATGATTGGCATCTGGGTAAGGAAAACAAGAAGGAAGTATTTTCAGTCAAGCCTGAGCTTATCAATGCAGAAAGAAAACTTATTGAAAGAATCTAGAATAGGCTGATGATAGAAATTATGCCATAGGCATGAAGGATATGGCGATAGAGAATTTTGCCAAGCACACTTTAATAGAACCAAAGTTCGGTTATATGTGAGAAAAGATTTGAAAAGAACTACTGTAGAAAGTAGACTTTTGTCTTACTTTACAGAAGTTTTTGTAATATGAATAATCTTGGATAAAGTATCTTAGTCCATAGATTTTGGTATTAGGCATTGCCAAAGTCATTTCCCCTGGTTATGGACTAAAATAAGAGTAGTTATTCACATTTTGGTGTTATTTGCAAATATTTTTTAAGCTTTTAAAGAATAAGGATGTTGTCAGCAGTTACAGATTGATGGTCCATCTTCAAATTTACCTCTTCTTTAGCTGTAAGAGTGACATTAGACAAATTACCTGTCTTTTTCTTGCTTCTCACATAGGGCTCAACTTAATCCATATGACCTGCAGAGTCCATTCAAATGTAATTTGATGGAATCACTGAATAGAAAAGGAAAAATCTGATTAAAGTGATTTTTGAGACTGAATCTGACTGGCAGACCATGGTCTCGATTCCTAGCTGGTGTATTTAGAAGGCTTTGTTTTGTAAACATATAGCTGTATGCACTCAGTAAATTAGTGTCAAAATCTAGATTGTCTAGAAGAAATAGGTAAAAAAATGAAACACAACTGGCTCAATCTTAAATTTGGGGAGACAGAGGAATGAAAAAATTGAGAGACAAGATGAAAAAAGTCAAACTTGCTGGAAGACTGACCTCTGCCTTGATTGAGGGCATCTGACCACTGGTTTTTAAGATAGCGTGGAACATCAGTGTCCTGCTTGGCTTCTCTCTACCCCCAGGACACACATTACATCATGTTTTTATTATCTTTGATTAACTAGGATTTTTATAGTTGAGGACCTTGCTACTGAGATACAAATATAGACCACTGCAATGCATCATTTTGCTGAGGGCTGAACGTGGTGGAGTCCCAGAAGCAGTAACTGGTGCAGCACGCAGAGGTGTGATGTGGAACGTGATTTGAGAGAGCAGCACAGCTTTGTGCTCAGTGAACTGCATTTGTCATCTGCTTGGGTTCTTTTATTTTTTCATATGTTTAAAATTAATCTTACGCTAAGTGCTCTTCTTTCCTGCCTACCCACCACATATAATTTATCAGGAATTCTACAGAGAAAAGGTCAAGAATAACAGTCCTGTTCAGAGGGATGGGTTAGAAAGGAAATCCAGGATCTAAATGCTTTCTCGGGGAAGCAACACACTGACCTGAACCAGCCCAGGTTCTTCTCCGTCTCTGGTGAGACACCCTGCCATCAAAGGCTTTGCCTCCACTGTCACAAATGCCCTTCCAATTTTTGTAAACTTTCTGTGAAACAATTGCTATCTCAAAAGGACGTTGGTATGGAACGATTATGCAGAGCTTTTCAATTAATTTCATTTAAAAATGGTAATTATGTAAG
The DNA here is from genome assembly GCA_013399115.1 of Anseranas semipalmata. Taxonomy (NCBI): domain Eukaryota; kingdom Metazoa; phylum Chordata; class Aves; order Anseriformes; family Anseranatidae; genus Anseranas; species Anseranas semipalmata. The sequence continues at coordinate 1,130,070 of VXAA01006941.1, read as the reverse complement.
ATTTTAGGCACATTTGTCAGATCAGTGTTGGTGAGGAAAGAGTAGAAACAGGTTAGGGGATAAATTAAGATTCTAATGAACAAATTAGCAGTCTTCACCTTGTTTGTTCCTTCATTTGCATCATCTTAGAGAAATGTAGTTCTATACAGCACTGAGCCTTAAAAACTTGCTTACTTTTAGCGTACTGTGCATGGCCTTGCTGAATCCAGTGAGACTATCTGTAACATGTAAAGTTAAGCATGTGCATGCACCATTTGCAAAGTCATGACATATTTTTAAATTAGTGACTAGAATATAGAGGCTGTGGTTCTTGATGGTGACCCCCTGTGCTGTACTCCAGTAAGAGGAGAAGTAACTTTGTCTATGAATTTCTAATAAGTTCTGAGAATAGAAATCCTGAGGTGATCAAACCCAACCCACTATGAATTTCAGGGTGTGCAAAGTCATGCAAAACATTTCCTAAGCAAGTCAACCCTCCCCACCGCCACCCCACGCACCCCAACTGTGTGAAACATTTGAAAAAGAATATGTGCATGCTGTTTAGTGTGCTCTCAGCCCTTAAGAGGGATGTGATTATTGTCAATTGATGCACTTAAGTACCTATAGAATTATGAAATATTATAATACATACATCTTGTTTTATGTTTGTCAAGCACAATGGGGATTAGAAAAAAAAATACAGACCTGAGTACTAAAAATCGTACTAACCTTATTCTCAGCTTTGAGTGACTCGGCCCTTCAGTGTTTCACGGTATTATCCAATGCTTTTAGAATGATTTACTTATCAATGTATTTTGAAACAGGTTTTTTTTTTTCCATTGTCTCTAGCAACAGTTTTATTGAATACTCATGTTTACTTACTGAAGTGCATTTCACTTGGAATGGAAATGCAAAACATTAGTGCAGGCTTTGTGAAATTTACCACTTCTCTGATATGTGAAAAGTACTTGAGATACAGACATCGCTTCAATAGTGCTGGGGGAAAAAAACCTATAAGCTCTTCAAGCAAATATAGACTGTTTATTTGTCAGCGTTGTTTGGATTTAACAGGCTTACTGATTCAGTATGCTTTTTGTCAGAGTTTGTCTACTGATTTCTTCAAAGATTATCTCTTTTTCTAGCTGTACAGATTTTTTTTTTTTGCTCTGCTGCTTTTATTTGTCAATAACAAGAATGAAAAACTAATATTTCCAGGTAGCCAAGGTATGAAAGGCTATGCAAAACTAGAACAGGTGTGAAACTTTATTTTTTTACTTCATTCAAGTATTATTTGGCTAAATCACTTGTTATTTTGTCCTGACTTTCCAGTTTGTTACAATTATACTCTATTTGAATTTTAGCTATTTCCATTGTATAAATTATCATTATTATTATTTTAATACTAGGCACTAAATCTCTAAATTTTGTTTAAATAATAAGTGGAAATGGCATTTATAATCTACAAAGCATTAAAACTGCTTGCAGATTACTTACGTCAGTGGCTTATAACCTCTTTGATTTGTGGATCCCTAAGTACTTTTCAGTGGAGGCATGTATCTCTGTGCAGCAAAGGTTAACTTACTGCAGTAGGCTTCCTTTTCATAGCACGGTTGTGTGAACCCAGAGCCTGCAGACCACATGTTGAAAATTATTGATCTACATTATTTATATATGACTTCTTCACTGCTGAAATGTTCCTGCTTTTGAGATGACTCAGTAACATCATGCAATAGTTTTCAGGAAGGAATTGGAAAAAGAAAATGTAACCCTTAAAAGGAGAGTTTTAGATCAATAAAATGTTTCCAGGATTCAGGAATTAGACCTTCTTCAAGCCAGTAATGATAGAATCTAAAAAATAAGGGTTGGGCGTCAGTTTTATATGTTACTTCAGCAGTAGTTTGCAGCAATTCCATGACTGCAACAGTTGGACAAATTGGTTCAGTGCTTATTTAGAAGGACGTGCCATTCAGTTTGCTTGGTGGCTGCCAATCACAGGATTCCTTGTGCATTAAACTGTTTTAAAGATATTTAGATTATGTATTCCTGTTGACTGAAAAGGTCTTCCCAGACAGGGATCACACGTTTATCCCTTGGGCCTTCAATGAATTCTAATGTGTCATGCTTTTGTCTGGGGCAGAGTTAATTTCCTTTGTGGAGGCTCACATGATGCTGTGTTTTGGGTTTTTGATGAAAATAGGGTGCTAGCACACTGATTTTTAGTTGCTGCAGAGCAGTGCTCACACAGAGCCAAGGACCCTTCAGCTCCTGGTGCTGCCCTGCCAGCGAGGTACCTGGGGGTGCACCAGGAGCTGGGAGGGGACACAGCCAGGGCAGCTGGCCCAGGCTGGCCAAAGGGGTGTCCCACATCATATGGCATTGTGCTCAGCAATAACAGCTGGGGTGGGGAAGGAGGAAGGGGGGATGCTCGGAGAGATGGCGTTTGTCTCCCCAAGGAACCATTACGTGTGACGAGCCCTGCTTTCCTGGAGGTGGCACCTGCCAGCCGATGGGAAGCAGCGAATGGATTCCCTGTTCTGCTCTGCTTGTGCGCGTGGCTTTTGCTTTACCTGGGGAACTGTCCTTATCTCAGCCCGTGAGCTCTTACACTTTTACCTTTCTGATTCTCTCCCCCATCCCACCTTGGGAGAGTGAGATGTGTGGTGCTCAGCTGCCTGATGGGTTAACCCACAACATAATGCAATAAATTATGGGCCTGATCTTGAGATAAACAAAGCAGCTCCCTGTCCCTTACACTGAAGGTGTGGGGTTCTGGGGGATATGATCCATTCCTTCATTTTTCCCACCACCAAGCATGTTGAAATTCAACAACAGCATAACACAGTTGTTGGTCCTACGGAACCGCTTTGAAAACATTTCTTGGTTTCTCAGGATTTCTAGTAGGCAACAGACTGACTTTACGTCTTAGAGGATGTGAGCTGTGTAAGAGCGGCAATACTGGAAGTACAAGAAGCTCCGTGTGACGGTGAGAACTGAGACCCAAAGGCGCTGAGGTACGGCAGGTACAGCGCCTGGCGCGGTCGTGCAGTGCTGCAGCTCCCGGGGCGAGCTGGCCTGGCTGGCGGGCAGCGGCACGGCGGGTGTGTGACCTGCCGTCTCCCAGGCTTTCAGCAGCACGTCAGCAGTCAGGTAGGGTGAATAAGAACATATCTGTAAACGCTTCAATGTGAATATCAAATACCAGGGTATAAAATGGACACTCTTTTCTCTCCTGTCTTTATGTGACCAAGGAGCTAATTAGCTTGGTGTGCTACTAAGATTACATTGAGTAGTGTCAGAGATGCTGAATTTCACACACTAGTGAAGCTGTTGTTTTTCTCAACTGTATATCACTTCTGGAGATGTTCTCTGCACTTTCTGGGTTTCCTAGCGTGCAATGTTATGACATGAAATTCTTTTAAATGTTAAGAAAACCCAGTTTTTTGTTTTGGTTTGTTCTTTGCTCACTTGCTATCAGTTGATTTTTTTCTGGTTTCAGCAGACAAAAGTGAGAAACTTGAGGCTTAATGAGTCAGTATGGAGGAGCAAGGGATAAGTAAAACGTTTATTCCTTACATATTTTAAAATTTTGTTTATACCAACAAAAGCTAATATAAAATGTAGTAATTTGTCTCAGAAAAGACCAAATGATTTGCTTTTACAACTATAGCATATCTTTGGCAAATTGTTTTTTAAAAAAGTTTAAATTTTAGATTTTGTCATATATATAAGCTTTTCTGGGGGCCTTGCTGCATAGGATGCCTGTCTGTAGGCCACACTCTTTCACAGACGTGTCTATATAAGCAGTCAATCTGAAGTGCTGATTCTGTTATTTGATTTGGGATTAAGCAGTCTGTTGCAAGCCATCTGTTTCCCCATGCACGTGTCCTTGAGAGGTTAGATTTCCGCAGTTACTGCCCCATAACTTTAGCCAGCGTTGGAAAGATCAGAATTAGCCAAAGACATATGCCACTGAAATTATCTGTCGTATCCTAGAGGACTGGCTGACATCAGTACCCATGCTGGAGAAAAGTTTACTCTCTCCAATTGCTGCTGATTGAGAACCCTGCTGCTTTTGGCCAAATGCCACAAGGCTCAGGGGTGCATCCTTTGAGGACATTTGAGCAGTTGATGCTCGGTGAGCGCACATAGAGCTCCATCAGCTTTTTAAGTGGTAGCTCTCCTCAGGAACCAGTTCCTCTGATGGATGCTGTGTGACCTGGGACAAGCCCAAACTGCTGCTGTTGCCCAGACAGCTTCCTTGATAGTGACAATTAGGGCCAGAAGATTATACATTTTGGTGCAGGTCCAGGGTTCAGCGACAATCTGGAGACTTACAGAAACCTTACATGACTGTGCCTCCCTCTTACGTGCGATGGTGTTCTGCCGGGTGCCTGTTCACACATCAGCGCGCGGGCGCTGGATGCACGCGCGGTGCACGCGTTTCTCACCAAGGACTGGCGCCGCAGTAGAGGTCACTCCCAGGCGGTGTGGTTCAGGTGTTGAAAGGAGCTGAGGCCAGGGAGCGGGTGCTTGAAGGCACTGCAGAAGCCAGCGTGTGATAAGCTGCCCCGCAGCGCCGTGTTCTCACAGCCGCGATCGCTGCATCTGCTCAAGCCTGGGATGCCCAGGATACGAATGTGTCACAAGCCACACGGGGCTGCTCAGGTCTATGCCGGCCCTCTAAAAGCTGTCTGGAAAACCAGTCAAAAAATACCACTTCTGCATTGTAAGTCCTCTTTGTGGCAGCTCGAGGCTGGAAGCAAACTCAGGTCTTGGTTAGCTTTGGTATTCCATAGGCGTAACTATCTCAGGGCTGGCCTCGTGCCATAGTCTGTAAATTTATGCTACAGCCTGCACTACAAACCAGTTGTCTATTAAAAATGATAGAGTTCAGTAATGTTGTTCAGCCAACAGGATGGACAATTTTGTCCAGCATTTTTGTATTTGCAATTTTTTCTAGTTTTGAATGTGTTTGTTTCAAGTCTTGCTTTAAATCCTGATTTCTGAGAGTTCTGGAAGATACGGGTTCGTAATGGGACATCGTTGAACTGATAAGTCTTATTGAATCTTAAGTCATTTTTTCACGGGATTCTTTGTTCTTTCATGTCACAGACAAGTTTAGAAATGTTTTCACTTTTACTCATCAATCCAACTACAGAAATATACTGGTGTTTTTATACTTTTTGGGTGGAAATTTGCTAGCTCAGACATCATACACGCAGCAAATCTTCATTTCTACACACAAACCAGATGACTGGTCAAGTTAGCATTTGCAAATTGCCCTGCTTATTCACACAAATGCAGTTTTTATTTGTGCAAAACCAATGTGCTTGCAACTTTTGTGGGTTGTATTAAGGGAAGCTTGCTATAAATGTATCCCCTAAAATTTAGTTTTTGATTAAAAATACTTACTAGGCAATCTTCCTGATAGAGTTTCACAATTTACATTTCCAGGTGAAAAGGAGGCTTTAAAACCTTTAAAAGCAGCCATGGAAACAGAGGCTGCACAGAGCTAGGCGGTGACACAGGGCATCACATCTAAGAGGCACATGTAAGGGGGAGCTTGTCAAGAGCAGAAAATGATGCTCGCTCTCTCTTACTGTAGAAATAGTACTAGACTGCTGATGTGATCCAATACTAGAAATATTAGGATCCAAGGAAAATGAGGAATTTTCATGGAAAAAAAAGTATTTTCCACCTTTTTTTGTCTTTCCTCTTCCTCCTTCCAGAAAGGGATTTTAGGAAGAATTGAACAACTCAAATTTTATAAGTAATTTTATAAGCAATAATTCTATAATTTTATAAGCAAATTTTATAAGCAATAATTTCATTTCCAAATAAGCAGTGAAATAGTCTTTGAAGTATTGTTTAAAATGATATTACTCCTGACTTTCAGTAATGCAGAACACACACCACAAAAATAGTAGTATATATTTTGGAAGTTGTAGTCCTAGGCCTGAACAATTCCTGCATCTGGAATGCCTGGGCATGTTTGTGTACGGGTGTGCATGTGCCTGCCTGCAGGTGTTTGGACCCAGTTCAATCATACTAACTAAAAATATGGAATTGCTGACTTTTGCAAAATGATGCTTTTGTTAGGCAGTTTAGTAAGGCTCAATTTAAAAATCAAGTTTCTGTAACAGTCTGGACTTTCGTATCTGTGTTATTGCTTATAGTGTGCTATATTACCTGCATTATGAGGAATAGAAATAGATATGAACTTTTCCTTTTTTTTGGAGAAAGTGATTTTTCCACTTCTGCAGAAGCCCAGTGCAAATACTGCTTCTAAACTGCATATGTCCGGCTTTCCTGTTGGGTTATGCTACAAGAAAGCTTTCTGTTAATGGTCCAATTTTTTCCTCAGGCTTTTTAGGATCTTCAGGTGAAGAGTGGTGCTACTCCCTTCTTACGTTACATCAGTATTAAAATGTGAATAATTTGCAGTTGTTTAGTTAGCAAATACCACTAACAGTACTCTACATGAGCCACCTAATTTATATAGCATACATTCTTAATGAACTAAGTGAAATTTAATTTTGGGCAGCAAGCAATTCTTCATTTTTTTTTTCCTAAAATGTCCAGATTTAGGCAGAGATTGGGAGCAAAAGAGACCATTTCCCTCCACTTTTAAAATTTCCATGATATTGAATAGCAAGAAAGGATTCTTGCAATTCTCTTGCCTTCTGCCTGTAAGAGCATGAGTGAACATTAGGTAGTGGTGACGGCTTTATTCTTGTTTCACAGAATCATAGAATGGCCTGGGTTGAAAATGACCTTAAAGATCGTCTAGTTTCAACCCCCCTGCTCTGGGCAGGGTTGCCAACTACTAGAGCAGGCTGCCCAGCGCCACATCCAGCCTGGCCTTGAATGCCTCCAGGGATGGGGCATCCGCAACCTCTCTGGGCAACCTGTTCCAGTTTCCTGAGGACACGTTCCCAATCAAGTGCCGAAACGTTTGTGTTCGGGATTCTTGAGGCATCATGCTCTAAGGATTTGGATGTTCATCTTATAAGCAAGGAAAACAGCTTGGCAACTCAAAACAATTTTGAGAGGAATTAGCACGGACAAGAGATCTTGCTGCTTATCTTGTAGTGTTGCTGATAGGGAACATCAAAAGCCTTTTTTCCCAAATACATTAATGCATTGAAGGCTTATTTTAGAGGAGCTTGATTGATCTAGAGGAAAGGATACACTTCCAAGCAAAACCAGCACATTTAAGAAGAAACTTAAAATGATTAAAAAAAAAAAAAAAGACCTTTAAAGAAATCATTTCATCTGTGCTGTACTCCAACAGAAAAATGATTCTACTCATCTTGTCTATCCTCATGATTCTTTTCCTGTCATCCTGGATTTAGTGGAATAAACTGTTTCACCTCTCATGCCTTAGAGCTCATTCTAATTTAGCTGAACTTGATTTCTTAGATTTTAGCACATTCAGCCTGGAATTTTCTCTTACCAGTATCTTTTTATTTTTTTTCCCCCCTGTTCCTAGCTTTTTCTAAAGCAATTTCTTCTAATTTGTAGGAGTAAGAAAAATGAAAAAGAGATGATGTTCAGCTAAATGCTAGATAGACATAGATTCTATAGGGGAAATTTATATCTGTGCAGCAAGTCAGCATGCGGTCTGTTCTGTATTTATGCCTGACTTGGTAGACCAAAATAGGAGAAAAAGCTGTTACCAGACCTTTGTGTAGGGGTTATTATCTTCCTTAAAGTATATGCAGGCCACTGCAGAATGTTGTCCTTCAGAATGTACGTGTGTATTAAGTAATCTTAAATAATGACATACCAAACTGGTAATGAGACTTAAGTAAGAGAATATAAAGTCATTTCAGTGTCGTTCTTTGATTTTTTTTTTCCTTCATAGACAGAATATAATAGGAATTAAAATAATTAAGTCTTGTATAGATCTTTTCTGTTCTTTTTAGTATTCCTTTTTTATTATTATTATTCTATCTAGCTTTAATACAGTTTATACATAACACTGATTTTACAGATAAAAATATTCCTCACCAAGTTTGCAGCTGGCATCCATCTACAACAATGCAGAGCACTTGCTTCCTCTCCATTTTCTGGAGATATTTTCATCAATAACTCTTGCAAGTTTAGTCTTAATATCTTTTGTGTGTTTTCATCTCTGCATTTGATTTATGGAGTGAATGGAAGGAACCATGACTCACTATTCTATCCCTTTGCACCTCTCTTGTTTCAGTCAGTAGGGAGCATAGAAATGATGTTTATAAATTCCATCTTTATTCTTAAAGACGTCATTGCATTGTTCCACTCATGAAATGATCATAAAGAATATTAAGTGACTACCTTCAAAATTAAGCCCTTTAGAATATACAGAACAAATTCTTCTATGGCACAAACAAGCATCAGAAAGGTTTTCTCTGAAAAGATTCTCTACCTTGAATTTAACTTGCAACTAAAGCCATGAAAAAAGAAGAAAAATCAATTCCAAGAAAGATGTACAAACTCTACCCTGAAAACATTTTAAAAGTCTCAGGTTGCTCTGTGTTGTTTAGTACCAACAAGTGATTTTTTCTACTGTTTCCACAGCTTCGGTAACCAGTCAAAAACACTTTAATTGTATATTCCCTTCTAGAGATGACTATGGCAAAGAACAACCTCTGCAATGTTTGCTCATCTCTCTGAAAGCAACTACATCAGGTGGACATTTGTCATTAAGTTTTCCTCGTGTTTTAGTTTTGTTGGTCTTTGTGGCCCCATGCCTCTTGGCACGTAGCACAGGCACTACTGGGTGACCCAACGTTTTAACTGTCAGTCACTGGGAACTGCACTATGAAACAGGCTTACCAGCTCATAAACTGAAAGCAATCCTATTTATTGCCATTTCTAGATTCATAGATTGCTTGCAGCTTGTTACTGTTCTAGCGACGCTTAAGGCCAGACACCAACAGTACTATAGGTTTTGCTTTATGTTGCTTGGGTAGGGTTAGTCTTGTATGAATGCCTATAGTGTTTCATCCAGTATAATGGGATTAGACCTGCGGGTGACTATATCAGAGCTCCTGACAGGTTTCTGCAATATATTGTGCCTAAACAGGGCCAATGTATTTTTTGACTTCTCGATTAGTAGATTTACAAGCATTACACTTGTTCCTACTGTGGCAAATTTAAAAGAAAAAATAATTACTTTGCTACTAAAATAATTACTCTGATTTGTTAATTTTGTTCTTTCACTTGTCTGTTTTACTTATTGGTCACTGTCTCTGTCAGCATTTTTATTCTGTTTGTGCTTTGCAGTTTGCTGAAGGTAGATGTATATTCTGAAAATAAACTTGAATCTATTAAAGTGGCTAACATACAGTGATGTCTCTGTTTTGTAAATTGAGTTCAAGCATAGGCTATCTATCTGTTTGGCAGCAGTGGAGGTGCCTTTTTGCTTGAATTTTACTGTTTAAGCTTTTAGAGTTGCTTCCGAAGGTGGAAGAGGGGTCAGGGTAGCATCAGATTCACACATTACTGTCTTTACTGAATTTATATGAATGACCTCCTTTGAAGATTGAAGAATGTGGCACGAGTATGCATAAGGCCTCTCAGGCTCTGAGGAGTGTGATCTTTTGTCTTTTGTGCATGATCTTCTAGTTGGCTATTGATATGTTTTGCTATTCAGGGATGATGAATTTAGATACATTTGATTAAAGAAAGAAATTAAAATTCAATAACCTCCACTTAGTGTCAGTGCACCTCTGCCGAGGACTCTGTAATGTTGCTACAATTGTGGTGAGGTTAACTGGCTCATTTTGTTTTATTGTGTTTTGGCCATGTCACCTAGCTCTGGAAAGGAGCCAACTGATGCTGATTACTGCCTCTTTCTAATCTGTCTAGATTGCATCCCACAGCAGTGGATGCTCATTCAGAAAAGCTTATCCAATACGATCCAGCACAATTAATGTATATTTTCTGCTTTTCTCTAAGAATTGTAATACATAAAGGACAATCAGCTTACTCACGAAATTGCAGGCACCAAGTGGGACAAAGCAAAAGCAAGCGTATACCGTTATCTCTTTCTCATTCCGCATATGACAGCTAAAGCTGTGAGAAACGAAATGGTGCGCTCATGGCCTAATCCAACACTGGAGTCAGTGGCGGGTCTCCTGATCCTTAGTTAGCACGGTCAGAGCAATGAAAACAAAAAAAGGCCAGAGTTCTCCATTTTCTTCTCACTGGAAATCAATGGTGCATGTGAGAGTAAGAAACAAAGTTAGGGCATGAAGGGCAAGTGCATTTTTTCTTTACCTAATTATCCTCTTGTCTTTGTCTCTAATGAATCTTTTTTTCCCAATACAACTAAAGCAAAACACCTAACATAGTCCTTTGAGCAGCTGGAGCAGAGGTAGCGTTCGTCCAGATGAGTAACTGCCATATAGGAGTGATTTTATTTATTTATTGTAAATACTAACTAGCTCCATTTTTTAAAAGATAGCTCATAAATTTATTGCTCTTTTATCCCAAAGCGTTTGACCATAGTAGTAATAAATATTCTCTGTAACTGCTTTGGTGGTTTCTTTCAAACGTCTGTTTAACCTATCCAAAGTTGAATAAACAATTCCCATATAAAACTCTTACTAAAAAGTATAGGCTATACATAAAAACCACTTTCTCATCCTGTGCCATGACAATTTATAATAATGGAACACTTGTGATATTTTATTTTTCTATCAAAAATGAAATATGTTACTCCCCAGGCAAGTCAAATTTTGAGAAGTGGAAGTGATTATTGAATTCTCCCTTTCCAATAGAAATCTGGATGGAAAAGGAGAGCTCCTGTTGGCTCAAACATGAAATGAACCGAAAGTTTCCATTTAGCTGGGTGGGGAAGCCTCTGAATGTATAAATCCTGTTAACAGTAGCAGGGGTGGTGTCATTTTAAAGCTATGCAAATAGCTGCTTTTGTGCTTTCTTCCTGATACTGTTGTAACTGAAAACATATATATTTTTGTGCTGATTGTGGCAGATGGAGGAAGTATGAAAGAGCCAAGCTTAAGGAGAAATGACAAAAGACATTTCTCTGGGGGGTGTTCTATGTCTCTCCTTTCCTCCTTCTCTGGCTCCCACGGGCCCGGTTTGGCTCCTCCATTCAGCTGGGGAGCGCTCTTGGATGGGATCACCCCCTCGGCCAGCCCAGCCTCTGTCAGGGTTCCTTATCTCATGGGGCAGAAATCTTTCTTTGCATCAGGCTTGTGAATCTGTGAGTCTAAGTTTTTTTTATTTTTATTTTTTGCAATGAGAGCATAGATAATTCTGGCCATTTTTCTGTTACTTAAAAAAAAAAAAAGGGGGTAAATGAAAATAGAATAAGTAGCAAAGATACCAGAAAATAAGGGACATCTCTTTCATTACTTTGTAAATGTCAGGGTGCTTAAGAAATACTTTTTTTTTTTTTTTTTTTTTTTTTTTTTGCTTATAAGCAAACATGAACATCATGAGGCAGCTCTGACGCGCAGCTGGCAGCTTGCAAAACATATACAATATGGGCAGTAAGATAAGGTGCAGACTCATTAACTTAAGAAACTTATATTAGATGCCTGGATTTAAAATAGAAAAATATAGCAGTCATTTTATTTGAACCCATGAAATATGCACAAACACATGCATATATGATATACGATTCATGTATATCTATATGCATATGTGTGAATATAAAAATATATTAAGCAGTGCATTTTTATGAGGTCTTGCTATGTCTGTATTAAAAATCAGTATTTGATGTTTTCCTTACTTGCGTCTTTTTTCCTTTTACATTAAAATTAATTCTTTTTGTCTTGAGGGATAAAGATAGGACTCTTTTCCTTGGTGTGGTTCCAATAGGAGATAACTTGATGCTTATAACAGCTTGTCAGTCTGAGAACTGTTAAAATAAGGCTGAAAGAAAGAAAAGCTCCATTTACTGTGGAAACCCCTAGTGGGATGAAAACTATAGTTCGTTTCTTTGGATAACAAAAGACACTTCCATGTCCTCCTTGCTAGCAACTTTTTTTTTTTTTTTTTTGACACAAAAGGCGGAATGAGGGGGCAAGCGATACCCTTAATTATAACCTCCTTTTCCTGAGAATTTTATCCTACTCGGCTTGCTCTGGCTTAGCGGGACATCCTGCTCTATTTTACTTGAGTAATAAGAAATATCATTAGGGAGCACGAGTAACGGGTTAATTCCCCCCCTCTCGCTGCTGTGCGCGGCGTTTGAGGAAGGACAGCGATGCGCGACGGGCGCTGACCGTCTCGTTGCTCTGCAGTGCCATTGGCGGGTTGCTCCTGCGCGCTTCACGGGCTTGCAACTCGCGCTGTGGCAAGGAGGGGTCATCAGTGACCAGCCAGAGCATGGGGTGTCTTGAAGGATTAATAATAATAATAATAATAAAATACAGATTATTCTAGGCCTCAAAATTGGCAGACTGTTGTTTTACAAAGACAAGAAAAGAATGTGGCATTCACCTGTTTTCTCAAGAGTTTGTTGGTTGGAGGAACAAAGTTAACATAGAGTTTACTGGTTTAGGAGTAAATCTTGCTTTACAGAAATATAAGCATCTTATATATCTGTGTGTATGTGTATTGTTGTTATTGCTGAAGGTGTGTATTTTGACATCACCTTTAATGTTGTAAAATGAAGTTAACATCTTAAGCCTGCTGAAATAATAGTCATATTTCCTGGGGAAGAAAAGGTGGTCTGTTTTGTCTCTTTTAACAATCTTTATATCGTTGTTAAGTTCTTCAACATGCTTGCTGCTACTGCTCCTTTTTTGTTCTCTTTTAATGTTGGTGTCATTGTCACGAAGGGGTAGGATAAAACATACACTGAGATCAAGGTAGGGGGTGGAGAATTTTGTTCTGACACCTCTGTTCTGAGGACTGAACGATGATCAGGAAGGGTTTTTCTTAATCTTTTAAGAAAGGGCATTATGCGTCAGGGATGGGTTGAGTGGGCAGTCCAAAATGCTGCAGTGGAAACGGAAGCAACCCTACAACTTCACTTTAATAACCTGAGTTTGTGCAGTTACAGGTTTGCCATCAGATAGATATATGCACAAGCTATGTATTATTTCTAATGGCAGAAACTGCAAACAGTATTGCTGTAAATTAATCTTTTTGGGGTGGGACTAAGAAGAAAATGGTTGGTGGTTAAGGAAAACCTTAAAGGAAGAGGGTAGATTTCTCCTGGTCTGATACTGAAGGACAGACAACTTTCTTCTTCTGAAATGTGAGTTTTAGTCATCTATCCAATTCATGCATTGGTTGTCTGCTCACAGTTTTCCATGCAAAACCAAGCTATTTCATGTTGGCATGAAGATATCACAGAGATCTAGGGTCACCAGTGTGCTTTGGGTAGATGTACTTGGATATACTTCCTGGTACACTTCTGCAGCTTATCTGCCATCTTGGTGGATCTCATGAGACCTTTCTTCTTTTGGAAGGTTTCGGGTATGGTTTCACCTAGGTGGTGTAAACAATAATTGCGTCTTCAAAGGAAGATAATAGCTAGAAAGCAGTAAAGTTTTATGTGTCTTCTATTTTGAATAGTCTGTGTTTCTAGTATTGTTCTGAGAAAATGTTCCCTATCCATGTCTAAAAAGCTATTTTGGCACCAAGCTAGTTATTGCATCATGTAAAAGTCCAAACGTGGGCATTTGAGTTAATTTTGAAGCAAAAAGCTGAAAAAAAAACCAAGGGTCAGCTGATCCCTCCCTTTGTCAATGCAAACTTCTGGAGTAGTTTGCCTGGTTGATTTAAATATATGAAAAGAGAAATCTTCAGTCGTTCTATGAAAAATATAGCCACAACTTATTATTTTTGGGAAGTGATGTATTGAAGACATGTATTTTCATATGAATCCCTCTTACAGCAAGATGGCAATGATTTGTGTGATGTGTTCTGTCTTTCGGTTTATGTGCAGTGCTTATTAGTAATACAATGCACTAATGCAACATGTAAAATTGTATTTAGTTAGCGTTCCTCCCTAACATCTTCCCAGAAATCACAGCTACCGCAAGGACAGTCTGAAAAGACTTGACTCCAAGACATGAAAAAGCAGCAGCTTTGGAGATAGACTCAGCACATGGGTGTTCTCTCCAGTACTTCTGTCTCAGTTGGTTTCTGATCTTTATTCTGCTTTCATAAGAGTAAAGGTATTTCCTATCAAGTCAAAGGTGTTGTAGAATTATGGTTAATGCTGCTTATTTTCTGCTAATAGTAATTTAAAATATACTTATTCCTCTTAGGCTGGCAGTGCACATGGCATTTTACTTATGAGAAAGACTGACGATGTGATTCTTTCTGTATGAAGACCTTAACCTAATACACATCGTGCCTGCAGTCAAAATTCAGTTCAAAATAGAGCGTACATTTTAGTTGAAAGAGCAGGAGTGAATCTAATAAGCTAACTAAAGTTATGGCAAGTGACTCTGCCTTCATGTCTGATTGTGAAATTAGGCAAAAGACATTCAAGTGTAGTGACAGAAATCTGGCCATACATGAAACTTCCCGGTGAAGAAACTTACCTGAGGAGTTGTCATGGAGCCAATTCAGTTGGTTTGCGACAGTAACCAGAAAGACAGCTAGGACTGAGGGAAGCTGCTGTATGGTGACCTCTATTATGGAGAATTATTATTATTATCATATTCTACAATATCATCCCGGAAAGCTATGCCACCTTCTTCAAACTTTGTGACAGTTTTGGAAGATACAGTCATTGATGTACTCTGTTAAATGCAGTCTAGAGGGCAGCTTTCTCTTACAGGGTAATCTGCCTTGCGTGCAGTTTCTCGGCCACAACAACTCGCTGAGTTAAAAATGAGCCTGAAATTATTATGCATTTGTACCTGGTGTACCAGATGCCTGTAGAGTGTCCACATTGGTTTTATCTGAGAGAGTTTGAGTTATGTGTTCCCAGAAAAAAAAAAAAAAGTATTTGAAATATTTAACCTTGTTTTTTATGCAATTTTACCTTTCGATTACCGTTTGGTTTCTGTTATTGCACTCTTCAATGTTAAGATTAGTTGCTCACAAATTATGATAGTTATCCTAGTATCTATAGACTCTGGAGGACTCTGCAATATGAGCTTCAAAGAAGCTGGATTTTGCTCATGAACATCAGCCAGTCATCGTTAAGATACATTAATGATGTTACTGTAAGGTATCACCATTAGTGCCCAAACAAACTTAGTGCTATGTGCATGTTGTTGTATATCCTATGCTTGCATGCAAAAATCAACATTTGTACTCTGATCTTTTAAAGCTAAGTAATCGATGTTCATTTATCAGGAGTACCTCTACTGATGTGTCTGAACACAGAGACACCTGAAATTTGGGCCTACGCAACATGAAAGATTTTGCTGTCTGCCTTGCTTAAGCTTGAAACTTTTATATGGCTTACCAATTAGTAGGTGTTTGGAAATTTGGAGGAGAGTTACACTAAAATGAGGAAAAAGGGGCAGGAAAATTGAGTTTTGAATAATGTGATATATGCAGAAGACATGGTGAGAACTTCCATTATAGGCAAAGTCTGTAAAGCCAGAAATGTGTAAGGGTTAACTTTCATCCATGCAATGGTGGCTCTCGTTTGCTGGAGAATTGCAGGCCAGAAACCATGGCAAGTCTCCTAAAGTTGCAGCGAACAGTCTCCAGGCATGAACACAATATAGGAGCTGTGGTATGTGTTCCAGATTATAAAGTACAGATTTTAATATAAAGTGAATATCATTGTACTTGGGACACCCTATACTCCTATGTGAATTTCTCTTTCTGTCATCTGATCGTGGTTCCTGTTGGAATCTGATGTGTGAGAGTTGCAGACAGTGTTACTGCAATCGCAGGTACAAATGCTTATGATATCATTTACAAATTTTTTTTACAGTCTGCTGCTGTGTGCTCTGTAGCTATATTTTGGTTCTGCCCTATGACTTATAACGGCATAAACTGTGCAAAGTTTTGGCTGATAATTGCTAAAGTTCACGATCGCAATATTTTTATGCTTGGTGAGGAAGAGGGGGGAAAAACGAAGGATTTTTCATGTCTCTCAGATATACTGGCCTATTCTCCAAATGACAGGTTCCTGACTGATCAACTATACCACCTGCTACTAAAGCTCAGTAATATTAGTCTGTGCAATGGTTTCATTCTCATCTCACACCTCAGAGATCTTGAGCTCAACCCCAGGCATCCCCTGTGTGTTTAAATCAGCTTAACGGCTCATACAGTGTGCTGATTTCCTTGTAGGCCTCTGTTTTCTCAAAAAGTGATCACCTTTTGCCAATGCCCTCAGGATTAAACAGGGCAGTCCGGTTTTCCTTTTCTGCATTGGCTATACCTTTGTAGTCAATAAAAGACTAACTAGAAAAGAATCAGCTGATGAGAGAATCAATCTTCTGGAAGCCTCCCCACAGTTTTCTCATCATTTTTGTGCCGTCTGTCATCTCAGATTGTAAAATGGAAACCAAAACTCAGTATGTGGGAAGACTTTTAGTGCTCCTTGTTAACAAAAACAGTAAGACCAGGGGTTTTGATCTTATGAGTGTATAGGTAAACAGTAAGCTGTAAGTGTGCACTCTTGAAGTAGCTTTTCCATGTTTCTAATGGAGGTCTGCAAAAAATTATCAAAGAAGTATCACAAAGGTCTCATAACATGCTGTAGTGTGGATATCCATTCTGAGTAGGTCAGGTTAAATCTGAAGTTCTTCTATATAACAATACAGGGGTATCTTACAGAACAGCTGCACCATTTACCATGGTATAAAAGCCATATAAATAGAAAAGGATTGTAAAGTATAAGTGAACTTTTTTTTTTCTTTAGCTGCTTGCTAAGGTAAAGCAGTGGTCTGTCTTGATAACTAGTATTGCACAACAAATTTTAAGTTTTTCGAATAATAGCCTACTTCAAGATGGTTTAAAATGACAGATGGACCAACTTAAAAAAGAATTGAAGGTTCATCATAATCATCATTCTTTACAGTTCTACATTTTTCATTCAAATGTATCACAGTAATTTACAAATATTAATTCAGTGTTATAATCACCCACCCACGAAGCAGGTCAGCATCCCAGTTTTGCAGAAGTTCAAAGTAGGGTACCAAGAGGTTAAGAGCTGTGAGGAATTAAAGGGTCTGCTGGTATGCACCATAAGGCTGGTGCTGGAGACTATTTTTTCCACATCATACTTTAAACTTCATTTTAAATCTTATTTCCTTCCCTGGATTCCAAATCCAGGGACGGGTGACAGAATGTGCAGTGGGGTTATGTTAGTGGCTGCTTGACAGTCATGCAGCAGTGCTGACAGGCAGAAGTGTTTAACTGGTATCACCAGTTAAACTGGTGACACCATCACCATCTTCAGCAGTGAATGTCCTCCTCTTCAACCTGCAAGGGCTCTGGGCATTGAGATAATGGTTCTCATGGAAAGGAAGCTCTGAAGCTTTGTGTGTTCTGCAAAACCCCTGGCATGTATCACCACCTTTTGGTGAAAGTCTGTGGCGGACCTGGGCCGCTCTCATTTGCCTGGCAATTGGACAGCATATCTAATGTTCCTGAAAAGGTTTAAACATATTACCTCTGGTTCCTTGTTTTACTGGCAGTGCAAACAATAAAATGCAGGTCACTGTCCAACAAAGATGGCAAGAACAGTAACAACTGAGACAACCCTCCTGCAGCTTATAGTTAGCTAAATCACAGCAAGTAGTTAGGAAACTACTAAAATTAGTAGTACCAAATACAGCTACTCAACAGCTGCACACATTGTGATGTTTTTGTATTAAAAACAGAGGTGAAGGAATGGGACTTTCTTTTGTGAAAGAGGGTGACATGGTTTGCAGTGATCTGTGGTTTCTAGGGGATTCCATTTCACAGCATTGAACCTGAGAAATTCAGAAGCGTGGTAAAGAACCTGTCTCTTCCTCCTCCAACAGAGATGTGGACTCTGAAATATTTAGCATGTTCTGACTCATTTAGAAGCCCAGGAGACATCGTTCCACAGCAGATGAGTCTCTCCATTTACAATAAAGCTGGAAAGCTTTCAAATGAACCTTCATTTATCTTAAAGCTATGGAGATATTGATGGGTTAGATCTCAGTGATGGGTTCCAGAAATATGCAGGCACCCCTTTGCTTGGGGCATGGTGCCACCAAGTTGAGCATAACTGTGCTGGCTTTTCATAGCAATCATGGATTGCTTCATTCCCTGGCAACTCCAGATGGTCACTGATCATGCAGGGTTGCTTTAATGTCTGTTTCAGAGACCTTTGCCAGAAAATTTGTTCTAGAGAACATATCTATTGAATGATATCCATCTTTTGGCAATCACTTCAGGGCTCTTTTAGAAGGGAGGGAGGGAAAAAAATTAACCACTGGTTTCCTTACTGTTACAATTATTTTTAAAGACAGAAGAAATAGGAACTGTAACAATTGCAGGGGCTTTAGGGGCAAGCCAACACAGCTTGGGCTGCTCTGAATGTTGTCTCGGCTTCCGATCCAGCTGTCGTATTGATGATACCTACTCTAATAATGCCAACTAGCAAACCCCATGGCACCTGGCAGGTATGTCCAATACAGGTTTTGATTATAAAGATCCTTTATCTTTTAAATTAAAAAAAAAAAAAAAAAGTATGCTGTCATTCAGCATTATTAGAAGCTGCTTTGCGGTCATCTCAACTTGCCATCTGCCAGGTGGCTGCTCTCTTTTCTTACCCCCGCGGAATCAAAGTTTCTCAAAGGATTGTTACAGGTTTAACTACTGGTCATAGTCTCTCTCTTTAGGGCCACTTCATCAGGTTCACAGCACCACAGTTATGTTCTGGATTGCTGCCTAGATCAGCTCCTTTTGAAGACAATCTGTTTATGTGGGTTTACATGATGGTTGTACACACCATGCTGCGAACTTTTTTGCTGAATTAATCTCAAAGTTTAATCTATGTGCTGAATTTACAACTTATCAAATCCATGCTCTGGGAGAAAATATAATCATATGTGCTAAATATACCCCCTACATAGTTGTTCAGCTTGCAATAACTATTTCCGGATATAGCCAAATGTTCTAGACAAATACTTTGTTTTGAAGAATTGCTTCAAAACATATCATAAGAAGTGCTACAGTTTATTTCATTTGGTAACAGATTAACTGGTATACTACCCTAAACATCAAACCTTACTTTATCAGAGTGCAAGTAGTATGTTCTTGCATCGAGGATCAAAATCAGAATTTGTGAGGAAGTGTCAGAGAATATCTCACCAACCTTTTTACTAGAAATAGGTACTGATATTTTTCATATGGTTTAGTGAGCAAATGAACTTTATCTTTGAAACTGTAACAATTAGATTAACAGTGTATGGATGCATCTCCTAATAATTCAAATACTATTTGGCAATCTGCCATTGAGTTCCTTTTGCAATATCTCTTAACCTTATAGACATTGCATGTCTAAATCAAGTCTGTCAATAGTTGAAATGGCCTCTATTTCCTTTTCAGTGGCTGAGGTCCCACCAAGGTACAATGTGGTTGTCTTTTGGCCATTATTTTATAATGTTCTGTAAGACATGTAATTGTCATAAAGTATAGTGAAAACATAAGATATTTGATTTAAGTCTACACGGTAGACTCAAAAGGCCAGGTTTTCCTCAGAGGTGCAGTTATGGTTGTTGGACCATAATACTACAAGAAATTTTGTGGTTTTGTAATGTTGTCTTTGTAGTTCTGTTTGTAGTCTGCTGAAGTTGTTACCATCTTCCTTACCTGTAAAACAAAACACAAGAAACCCAAACTCCAAAGCAAACCAGTGGGAGATGCAAACTGCCCAGGTCCGCGAACTGCTGTCAGCTCAGCTCACCGTTCTCAGAGGAGTATCAAAATTTCCACACAAAGAATGGAATGGGATCATCACCTACCCACTGCTTCCTTTGTCTGTTTGTTTGACAGCAAATTGTGGTTATATGTATTTCTGACTTCTGTACAAAAGTCCTAGAAATATTTAGTATAAGAATTTCTTGTCACAGCTTTTACTGTGTTTTTCCTGCTGTAAATTGG
Organism: Anseranas semipalmata; assembly: GCA_013399115.1. Lineage (NCBI taxonomy): Eukaryota > Metazoa > Chordata > Aves > Anseriformes > Anseranatidae > Anseranas > Anseranas semipalmata. Next base: position 1,110,060 of record VXAA01006941.1, on the reverse strand, counting down.
TTAGTCTTACACAACTTGTTTAACTTAGCTTTCCCTCTGTGTGCGACATGAAACCAACTTGTTCAGGGCAGAAGTTAGATGAAAAATATTCTCAAATCAAAACCCCTTCCAGATTTGCTTTTGGTTGTCCGAAGGTAATTTTCCTTCTGCAAATGCATTTCTTAGATAGCTTACTCTGAATATGCCGTCTTCTTACTGCTAATCCAACATTATGTGCCATGGCATCAAAGCCCCCCACAATTCACTCCTTGGAACGCTTGGAAGCTAACATCCAATTAAACCCAGAAAAAGTCTTCCATCTCCTGAGCACACATATCGTGGAGGACCTAATTTAAAACAGGCTAGAGTATAGGTTTATATTGTGAGGCATCTTTTCTGCATGCAAAGCAGTCTTGATAAAATGAGATACCTATATAAGCACATAAAATCTCTAGGTATAGCTCAATTAATTGAAGCTAGGAGAATTATTCTTTGGCTCCCCATGAGTCACATATCATGGCTTTTACTAGAGGGCATTTGCTACAATGGCTATCATTTCTGCAGTCTCATCAGAGAATAGTTGTCCAGGTGTGTTCATTGCAGTCTGGTGTCCATTGGCACAAAGGCATAGGATTAGGAGTGCAACAAACAAGTCATTCCTACACTGGAGGGAAAAAACTGAATAATGTGAAGAAACAACTGAATGGATAAGGATTAGCATTTACTCTGTGTAGCAGTCAGTCCAGATTGCAGAAATAATGGTGTACCTGTCAATCATTGGCTTAGCTAAAACATTGCATGCATCAACATCTGCCAGCATTGTCATGTGGAACCTTTCAGAACATTATGTAAAGAATAGAAATCATTGCTTAAAGTGTCTTTATTTTTCCCTTGTTTGAATATTTCTCACATATAGTAAATATAAAAAGATAAACTGAACGAATGGAATGCAATAAGGATGGGGAATAGAATATAAAAGACAGGCTAGAGAATACAGAGTCTCCACAGCACAAAATGAATGATGGATTATGAATTTGTTAAAACTGTGTCATGCAGAGTTGAAATATATTGAACTGCTTCTGTGTGTAAGGTAGACATAGTTTAAGTTATTGTCAGGATTGCATCATTGCAGCCTTTAGGAGCAGGAGCATATTTTAATGGAATATAAGGAATATGGGTGTTTTGCAGACACCTAAGTGCAGGGGATGATCTGCAAACACGCTCCCTTAGCAGACGGGCAAACCGACTTGTTAGCAGGAAGAGCTCTTGTGTGCTGAAGTGCGTGACACTCCTCAGAGCACCCCATCTACTCTCCAGTAAACAACTGTGGGCTCGTGGACACTTCCACGTGGGGCAAAGAAGCAACCAAGAAAGAATATTCTTGGTCAAATCATTTGTGTGTAAAATTTGTCAGGAAACAGCATTTTGCTGAAATCAAAGAGATTTGTGACAAAGTTTTAATTTCTCATTCTCATTTTTGGAGGAGAGAAAATATCTTATTTTGTCAAGAAAAATGTCAGTTTGAGTTAAAAAAAAAAAAAAGGCATATCATATAAAAAGACAAACTAGTTATAGCAAAAAGGCAAAAAACACTCACTGGATATTTCAAATGATTTAAACAGGGAACTTTCCAAATAGGTAAACCTGATTCATTTTGTTGTTTCTTTATGAAAAAGTGTTTTTCATATTTATTATTCTGATTAGGGAATGAGAAACAGCCTGATCTGGGAAAAAAAAAAAAAAAAAAAAACCTTGAAAGTTCTCTCAGGGTAAGAAAACAGCTTTCTGCTAACTTCTTCCTATTATAATATGTTCTATTTTGGGTACGGGTTGCTTTCTGGTTTTATACCACCATCTCCACCGATAAGTGCAGAGACAGACTGTTGCTTCCCCTTTCCCTTTCAGGTTTAATACCAAGTATTAATTAAAATATGGTTAACCTTTAAAACAAATTCATGTGTCAAGTTTCAGAGCTAGAAAAAGCTGCTTAATGCAAAAGCAAATTCTGTTTTCCAGTTGTTTCTGAAAAGTATTTCTGTCAACAAAAGATAATTTGATGCATGCGGCAGTGATGCCTAAGGAAAGACTAAACCACAAACATTCATGATGGCAGCTATTTTTCAAAATTAAAAAGTCTTTATTGCCACATTCACAGTCTTAACTTTCCAGTCCATCTGTGCCCCTCAGCCCTTGTCCGTGTAGTGACCAGAGGGGTCATTAACAGAGGAAAACTCTTTGCAATGAGTCCAGGCAGTCTTCTCAGATGTGAGAGAAGACTCTCATCTCTTCCCAGCTTCCTTATTCCACTCCTTCCTTTCTCCTTCTCTGGCTTTCAAGATGGAAAAAATATTGAGGAAATAAAGTTGGGAAAGTAGTATTTTCACCTATTAACTGTTTTTATTATTATTATTATTTATTGCTTTTATTTACACAGCTTTCTGTTTCTGGTTGCTCAGTTGCTTAATAATGTCCTTTATAATGTTTATATAATGTTTTTTATAATGTTTTTTTTTTTCTTTTTCTACTCCCAGTGTTTTGTGTAATCTTTTTTTCCTACTGTTCTTTCTGTTATCTTTCTGGTTGTTCAAGTCGTTTTCTTTGTGGTTTTATTTATTTATTATTATTATATTTTGCTTGGAATTAGAGTAATTTTTTTTTCGTTCTCTTTCTTTATTTCCTATTTCTTTCTTTCTTTCTTTTTTTTTTTTTACAAGTTTTTGAATGTGAGTAAGAGCTTTGAGATATTCTTTCTGCTTTTAGCTTTCTTTTGTCCATCTTTTCTCTAAATCCCTTTGGCTTGGCCTGAACTCCTTCACTTGCCAGCTCTACCTTCTCTTGTTTCCCTCTAGCCTCCACGTACCAGTTTCACTCCTTGCAGCTGTCCTTGTACCTGCACATTTTTTCCTTGCCTCCTTCCCACTTACTGCTGTGAGTACTTCTTTGCACAGGAGGCACCCTCTCCAAACAACTGGTCAGTGGCAGTGCAGCTGCTTCATCCCCCTTTGAAAGGGACCATGAAAGAGCAGAGAAGAGTAAGGAAAAAGATGGCCAATCAAGGTGAGGAGGATGAGAAAAAGAGAGTATTTGGGAAGAGAAGAGACAAAATCCAGAGTGACTGTAAGGAAAGAGAAAAGAGATGGTGAGGAGGAGAAAAGAAGGGTGGCAGTCTGGATGAATCCAGCACAATGAAACCTTCCAGGAGAAAGTAAGGTAGAAAAAGATAGGGGCTGTAGCTCCCACTATGTAGCTTTGTTCCTCCCTTCTTCCCCTGGTTAGCACTCAGAGCCAGAGGGAAGAAGCATACACAGGGATACATGCAGATTTGGCATGTGAACTTTTTCTTTTTTTCCTTTATTTGTTTATTTTCCTTTTTTTTTTTTTTTTTCCCCTCCCCGGCACACTTGCTCTCTGATAGTGGAGTTCCGTTCTGCAATGTCGTTTGAATGTTTTCTCAGAATTGCTGAATGGTGTATTGATCTCATAATTATTCAGTGACTGTAGTTACTTCTGAGGTTTTGTAGCTTTGTATCAATTTATTTAAAATGCTATGAAGTACGCGATGAAAATATTGGAGAGTGTGGTGAAGCACAGAAATAACAAAGAAGGCAGCAGTATTGTAGAGGTGTTTTTACAGTTGTTTTCTTCAGCCGTAGTTTCTCCGGCTCTTTCTCCAAAACTAGATGCAGAACATTTTTAGACACAAGAGATGCACACTGGTCTTCCACTGAAAGTCAAAGGAAGCTGTGTGACTTTGAAATTGTTCCTTAAATGTATAAAGCATGCTCTATGTTTGTTTCGTGATAGAAATTATTTTATTATTACGTAGTGGAGTAGACCTTATTTATTGCATTATGTTCTAAAATTTACTTGGTCACAAAACATTTCAGGACTCTTAGACAACAACAAAAAAGATGATGGGAAATGCAACTTTTGCATAGTTCACATTATTATTTTGCACTATGTATACTCCAGTTCTTCAGAGTCTCTGTGAAGACATTGAAATCTCACTGTGCTAGGCTCTGCACAAATACTCAGGAAAAGGCAATCTTTGTCATGGAGAATGTATTATCCAAATAGGTGAGGTGAACAAGAGGAGGACTGTTTTTTTCTCAAATCAGTTGGCAAGTCAATGGTAGAGGAGAAGACACATGATGTTTGTCTCCTTAAATCTGTCTAATGTCCAGCCACTGGACCACGTCTGTTCTTCCCATGCAGTAACTTAGTGGATTTTTCTGACCAATGGTTGTTTTTCTGTCTCTGGATGCCTCATGATTTTTCCACTTGATCTGTAACATCCTCATCTTTGTCTCTGCAAAATTGGTTATCAGATCTCTGGTTTCTTAAACCATTTTGGTTTTGGAACCTCCTACCCATATCATGTTGATGCTCCTCCTGCCACCTCTGCTTGTGTCTTTGCTATTCATGTGGCTTTTGCCACCTGCAGCACCGATATCAATTTCAGAGTTGGTGGCAGATGAAACAAAATATCTTATCCTGAAATTGAGTATTAAATCTGTGAGCTTAGAATTATTGTGATGAGCTTACTCCACTGGCCATGGATAGAAATGATAGAAGAAAAGAAACATTTCATCATAGTAATGTAGAAGTTTGTTTCAACAATTTATGTTTATGTGGTTCATAGCAATGCAAGAACTGGAGTAGTCTGATGAGGAAAGCAAAAAGCATCTACCAGAAACCAGAGGACTGGAGAGTCATTTTTTAAATTAGAAAAGATAGCCAACCAGAACAAAAAAAAAAAACAAATATTCATTGCCCCTGAAAAAAGAAAAGAACAAACAAACAATTGTGCAGTAGCTCTTGTGTGACAAGACTTTAAAGAGTTAGGTATTAATCCACATCAAAAAGAGCTGGTTCCTTTCTAAGGAATTTATTTATGTGGCACAACTGGAAATTAAAACATATTGTTCAGTATGGGTGCAAATATCATTCTGGTATTACCAGTTGTCAAAAGTTGCATATACACAAAGTGTTTGAACATATAATGTGATATTTTGTGTGTTTGCTACTGCCCAGTGGTCCCTCATGGACAAGATGTCAGATCTATTTATGTATTTCATTAGGTACTGCCCTGTTAGCCTAGTGCCAGCTTGGAAAGAGGATATACTCCTATGCTGTTGTTATAGAAGGAATGATTCTACCATGTAAGCAGAAAGATGCTCTGTGCTTTTGGAAATGAAGGTTGTGGGTCCTGTTCTCTAAGTCATATGCATATAACTAGCTGCTGACCACGTATGTATGTATTCAGCCACTGGCTTGTATACACTGGAAAGCTTTTTCTCCTAAAGAATTTCTTTGTTCTGTTTTTATTTCTATAAAATACTAATGTTCCCAGAAACTCATAAGCATACACAAACCTGAACCACTTCACCTACTCTCAGAGATATGACAAGCTTATTTTCAAGTGTACAGTTCTCCTACAGCTGCTGTACAAAAGATCATATTTATAGAGCCGATCTCTTATCTGAAGGAGTAGCTTCATTATTCTACTTCATTGCCTGATAGCCCTGACTCGGAGAGCTGTGTGAATGGTAACCACAAAGCTGTTCCATTATTTAACTCTAAGCTGCTCTCCATGACTCTCTCTGGGTGGATTTCATCATTTTGCTCCATGTAGGATTTTTTAGTTTGTTCATATTTGAAGAGAAAAATAAAGAGGCATAGGGAATAAAAAACTTGGTAAGGCCAATTTTACCAGTCTTGGAGCCCCCGCAAAGCCATTCATTTGGTGTCCTTGATTAAGGTAAATGTGGAAGTTCCAGTTTCATTCTTTTTTGCCTTAAAGGTGCTTTGTTTTGAGGGAGAACAATGATAAAAGTCAACAGTGGCTTTCATGTTTGAGTTGTATGGGCTGCAATTTTGAACATTTAATTTAATGTGAAAATATTTGAAGTTCTTGCTTTTCATGAATGGGCAGACTAAAATGTTTACTGGATATTTATGAGCAATGACTACTATTTTTTCCAACACGTTAACAGTATGCATTGCTGGATGGCTTGTAGGGAAGAAGCAGTTTAAATCTGGTTGTTTCTGAGATGAAAATAACAATTGAATCTAAGTTAAAAGGAAATTCTTACAATGTGAAACTATGATTTGAACAGGTATGTATTTTATTATATTAACTGTTTTCTTATTTTTATCTGATCTATACAACTGTTGCTATTTTACAGCTTTTATAAATCAGCCAATTTGCAAATTTAGTTTTGGCATTTACAAATTAAAGCAGTATAAATATTATCTCCCATCATTCTGACATTTGTGTAAGGAACCTTCTCAATATACATTTTTCTTTTTTTCATCATCAGAGTTAACTATATTCTACTACAAGTTGTTGAATAGCTCTCATGATAATACCTTCATAATCTGATTTATGATACATGTTAGTTGTGGATTCAAATCTGTATTTACTGGGGGGAAAAAAGGGTGGCTAACCTTCCATGTTAGCAATTCATGGTAGGCAGCGAGTACGCCTTCCTCACTGGCACTGCCTGCGGCACAGCGGGGACACCACTGGGGGCTGCAGGACGCGCTGCAGGGCTCCCTCTTTGCTGCTTCACGCTCTGGCTGCATCCGTGTTTAGAGGTCCAGTCCTCTCCGTGTGCCTTTAAGTCAGTGACTCCGCTCAAAACCTCAGCAAATGTTAAAACTGAGATGGCAGATCGTCATTAGTAGGTTACTGTCAAATAATTGCTAAGCATTTATTACTTGAGTTGTAATTCTGACCTTTTTTCCTACAACACTAATGCAAAAGATTAAAGTCATCACTGGAACTCCTCAGCCCATGCCACCATCATTTCCTAGACTTGGCAACCAGGCTTACAAAGGGCAAAAGTAGTCCAATTTTTATCTATAACAACAAAAATATTTGTCTAACTGCCAGAAGTTCAACAGCCTTCCTGATGCATAGCATAGGTGTCGTGAATCAAAGCTCCTTCCTCTACTGGCTCGAATCTCACAGGAGCTACCAGGACGGCGAGAAACAAAAAGATGGTTTTCACCATGATGTGACTCCTGTGGAGGAGTGACACAGAGATTTTTACCATGTTAGAGGCGGCTGCTCATTCAGAAGAAGATAGGTAGAGGAATAAGGAGCTGGGTAGCCCGACTGCCGTGGAGATTTTCCAGGCCAGAGTACCATCAGATGGACTTGGGGAATTGTAAACGCAGACCTGTCATGGTAATTCGCTAACATTTGTCAGCCTCTAGGCATTATTGAAATAGCAATATGAAAGAATAATATTGATTGTGGACTGGTTTTGCTGTATAGTTCCTGCTGAAAAGATCAGCCTTTGGTACCCCTCCCTTCATCTGCAAGGTTTAAATTACAGTCTTGTCAGTGAATAATTATTTTGTGTGTTGCAAATCTCTTGGGATATAAAGAGATTTCCTTTACATGTGCACTAAGTGAACTGAGTTGAGGTGAAAACTGCCTCTCTAAAAGTTGATTTGCAGTGTTTTGGAAACGCTACTGAATCTTAACAGAAGCTCCAGCCTTCAAAAGACATTGTTTTTAATCTAGCAAAGACTCATACCGTATCTTTAAGCAGGTGATAATCTTTTTTTCCCCACTGGACTGCATATATGCTTAAAGTTAAGTAAGTGCTTAAGGCATGGTTAGGGGTGAGATGACAGGAGGGGATGCTTTAATCTATTTCACCTGACCACAAAACCATCTGAGAAATCATGCTATCTAGGGAAGACAACTTAAAAAATACCTTCTGTATTTGAAAATAATTTAATTTATATGTCAAAATATTTTTCCTGAATGCATTGACATACATAAAAGATTCTCTTAACGGTCTAGGCTTCATCCTCTGTAACTCAATTTTGATCTGGTAGTGTCGGTTTTGGTTTGCTTTTGTTTAAATGCTACCATTGGTTTAAATGCTGCCGTGTCCATGGCTTGCAGCAGCTGGAGAAGGGAATTGAATGGACTGGAATCTCTTCCATTATTAGTACCCCAAAACTGAAAGGATTTTATCTGCCTTGTATCCAGGCTTTAGTGTCATGAGGAATGGCTCAGAACCCACATCTTTCCCCAGATTAAAGTGGCTTCATGTGTAAAGGCCCAGACAATGTTGCTTTTAAGCTTCAGATGGGCTTTAGGGCATATATTAAGGAAGTTTGTAATAACTAATTTTTTTAGAAGGAGTTAATTTCACCAAGTTAGCAGAATACTCCTAAGCTAGCATGGATGTTTTAGAGCAGATTACTCTGAAAGGTGCTTAGTGGCTGCCAGAGGCAGGCACAGACCTCGCTAAAATCTGCGGCGTGCCAAGCGCCCTTTTAGGCTCATCGGAAGAGGTTGGTGCTCCTGGGAGGTGCCCAGGAGTGGGGCTCAGTGGCAGGCGGTGTTTGGGTTTTGGATTGTAGGAAACATTTAATAAAAACTTCTGATGCTCAGTTTAAAACATTGCTGGTCTGGGAATGTAGCATTTGGCAAATGTGTTATAATTGTCACAAAGGACGTGATCCAGCACATGGTTAAGTCAAGGGGGCGATTTTATTGACTGCAGTAGGTGTTGGACGAAGCCCACATTTATGAGTTAACATTGATCTGTATTTCAGTGAGTCAAAGTTAAAACTTTATAGCTGCTTTAAACAAAAACTTATGATCTTGGAAGGACTTTTTAGTTTTGGAAGGAACTGGGACTTTTTCCTTTTATGTTTATAATGACAATGTTAAAGTGGCCTCGCACTGTCTGTACAAAGTTGTATTTGATGCTGGTTTGGAAAATTAATTTCACTGTAAACTAAGCAGAGATGTATTATGAAAGAATTTAAAGGTCAGAGGAAGCTGAAATGTCAGGATGCACGTTAAAACTTCAGTAGAAAAACAATGGCTTCATTAACATTGTTTATATGAAAATTAATAAAGTCCATGAATTTAGACAATAATTCTATAGAGTAAAACTAGTAAAATTGCTTTCAATGACCATTCCAATATTGTATTATCTGATGTTGTGTTTTAAAACAAATTGTATGCTGTTGCCTTCTCTCCTGCTGTTAGACTTCTTTATTCCTAGATCTAAGGCAGCTAAGATCGTGGCTTTTATGCTTATTACTCTGGCATTGGAACTCTTCACAAAATAACCCAATAGTGTTTCCTTAGGCTGCACCTCTTTTTCTTGTGCTGAGAGATTTTAAGGACTAGAAGCAAAATCTCTTATAGCTAGGCATCTCTCCTGTGCCTCTTCTGAACTTTCTAAAATGAAAAGAAAAACTATCCACTATTGACTACTTCTAGAAAACATTGTGATTGTCCTGTTAAGCTGCTTTCTTCAGTTAGAGACAATAATTAGAGGTGGAAAATGGGTTTCACTTCAAAGATGCATCCTCATCTCTTTCCTTTGATACATTTCTGTAAGTACAGTGTTCTGTTGTATGTTCTGCAATATTTCCATTTGTTTTCCAACAAGAAGGGTTGTAATGAGGGGGCTGTGCTCCAACCGACCTCCATTTCCAGGTATAATTTCTCTTCCAGAACTGGGGAATCATAGGAATCCCCCAATCAAAAGAACATTATACAACTTCATTAGAGTTTGTCACTTGAAGGGAGGCACTTCTGTTTTCTGATTACTTGTTATATGTTCTAGTGAGCGATCTGAATTGTACTTTAAAATTAATTTTTTATTGGGTGATAATGAATTATTTATTTATTTTAACATGTAGTCGTCTGCGATCAGATTTTTTTTTCCTTCAGTTTCTATATTTGGAATCTGCTGATAGTTACTGGAAGCTGTTTGGGGATTGGAATACTCAGCACTATTGTATTGTGATCAATAATTAAATTTAGTGCTGACATGCATCTAGTTTATGCAGCAGCCTCTGACAATCCCATCTTGCAAAATTAATCCTTTCCAATTTATTTAATAGGAGACTTGAACAATAAAATAATTCAGATGAGTACCAATGCAGGATTATTTCTGGTCAATATTACTTTATTATAAATTGGGTCCACATACTCATTAGTAAATTAACTGTCAAACCTGAAAACAGCTTTTTTTTGTTTAAAGGTAATTATTGGTACTGAAGACAAGAAGGCACTTAACCTTGCTGTGCAGTTGTCCTTACCACAGTGTTTTTATTCCAGGCTATAACTACCCATCAAAGCTGCAGAGGAAAAATAATTAGAGATATTAAATGGATGGAATATTAACTATTAAAAAGCCATATTCATGAAAAGCTCTTGGTCTTTTGGATTCTTTGTCAATAAAGCATTTTTCTTTAGATGTTTTTTTTCTAAACATTAAAAAATATGGCTAAATCTAAAAACCATCCAACCAAAAAAAAAAAACACTGAAAACTGAAAAAAAAGAAATCAAAATGACTATTTAAAGGGAAAATTTATTTTGTACATATTTTAAAGGAAATAAGACATTTATGAGGGAAAGCTTAAAGAAATAAAAAGTTGGTAAAATACTTTATTTTTTAAAATGTAAATCTAGTCTTCCAAGAATTTTACTTGAATGACCTGCTGTGAAGCTGGAAATTCTCCCCTTTCACTGCTAATTCATTTCAGCAGCTTTCTGTGTTCCTGCTTTAGAAGTTTATAGGCTCAATAGAGAGTTTGGAAAAAAACCTCCATCCTAAGGATTTGTGCTAAAAGCGGTTTAGAATTTGTTCTGGTTTCAGCGTTGATGAATGGCAGCCTTTTGAATTTTTATAATTATTCCCTAAATCTGGTTTGAATCCGCAGGGATCTCCAGAGCCAAATAGAAGAGCACAGGTAGAACAGCAATTTTATTTTATTGTAGTTTTTTTTAAACGCTAGCTATCGGAATTTACTGTGTAGTTGCGTGAGCAGTGGAGCTTGTGGGACCCGGTTTGCATTTCAGGGCTGGCCCCGAGCGGAAGGCAATGCTCTCTGGGAGCCTTGGAGCTTGCGAGCATCTTGGCTCCTCCTGCAGCCTTGTTATCTGTGCTCTCAGGGGATGTTTCCTCTCTACCTGGCCACCTGTTTCCACCATACCAATACGACACTAAATTCCTCTGAAATCTCTATCTTTAAATTACATTTGATGATGATCAGCCAACAACTTCTGAAGTTACTGGTGGGACAGACAGACTCACTGCTCGCTAATGCTTGTTTAAAATACCATTCCAAGACATACACCCTTTTCATTTCCAGTGTATTTTGGTGAGTGGCCATGCTGTACACTATACAGTGAACAGCAATAAAGACACGTTTGTTCAAATTCAGATGTATTATTTTGACTGGGAAAGACTGAGATTTACCTTATTTCTTTTTACACTGGAAGATACCTGCCAAAGTTTAGAGAGAGAGAGAGAGAGAGGGTATGAGGGGAGAAAATGAGCACAAAATATTCAGGCAATATTTGGCAAGAGCCTGGGAAAGTAAAAAATTATGTTTACATGCTGAGTTAAAAATGTGATAACACACCTGAGAAGTCATTTCAACAGATTTTGTAATATAGTATAGATTTTAGAATATATTATGTAACAACTTCTTTCTGGATACAAAGGAAATTAAGTTAAATTATCTACAGATTATTGGTTAAAAAAAAAAAAAAAAAAAAACCAAACCCAATACTTGAGATTAAATTCATACTTCAATTTATCCATAGTTACATGCTGGAAGATGCATCTTCCATTATTAAATACCATTTCCAGCTGAATGCAGCATTCACTTCTCAACTTGCCAGCATTACCATTTTCTGGAAAAATATTTTAATTTCTTTTCAAAGCACCATTGGAGTTATGGTCTCGTTTTCTTCTGTATGAATTGCAGCAAGAGCAGATTGAGCTGCTGGAGAGTTAGCCAGTAGAGGAAGGGCAGGGCGGTGGGCAGCCGCTGTGGTGGACCGCAAGAGCACGGTGCACAGCCATATGTGCACCAAGGAGAGCGTGACGAGAGTGTGTGAGCATGGAGGGGTCTCCAGCTAGTGCAGAAAAAACTGTCGATATATTATATCAAAGCTAAAGAAGGATGCAGGAAAGTGGGTCACTGCACTACTATTCTTACTCCTTATGTTCTTGTACATGCGGAAGGCAGCAGGGCGGTATATATGCAGATGAGCGTGGAAGGGGAGTGTGAAGGTCCGTGCGTATCGTTCTGCCCTGGATTTCAAAACAGCCTGTAGAAGTAAAAATAGTTTTTTTCAGCTGACCAGGCCTAACACCAAATAGGAATCTTTGTTATCTGTGGCCCATGCAGTTCTGACGCATAAAGTACGCAATGGTTTGGGGTATGCTTAACCATCGTTTTCATTTTTTGAGGAGCCGTGAAAAAGCCCTCTACTTGGATTTTCTGTAGGAGGACTGGGCGGTTCTTGCAGTCACTAAATTGCTGTCTGTTGTATAAGACTAATATTCAGGTATCGCAGTCTGTCATTTTAGTGACACAAGTACAAGATAGTATCTTGTACTAAATAATGTGGATATTTTGGTCATTATGGTTTTTTGTTTGATGCCAATTTGTGCAGGATGGATAGCTTTTTTAAAAAATGCCTGAGTACATATTTAAGATGTGCTTCTGCTTTGTCACTGCGCGTGTGATCTTTGTCAGTACAGCGTGTGGACAGAGATCTGTGGGATAACCATTTCTGTACTTGGTAACGCAGAACAGCCTGAAAACAAACTGAGTCAGAATGCAGCTTTTTCATCTTTTGTGTAACAAGTCATAAAAATAAAATAAAATCTGCTATTAAAGCCATAAAGATGCCACTTTGTGACTATAAGATATCCCTTAGGAGGTCATTTCAAAGGGGCAAAATGATACACGTGAGTTCTGAGAAATTATTTTTGCTTCCAGAGAAATCAATCAGAGCAGAAGGGCCCTTAGTGATGAATAGACACTTCCTTTTATTGAGCTAAATAATTTCCTAATAAGGGTTGAATAAATGCTGTTGTTAACCACATGAAATGTGTTGATTATATTAAAGGATTAAGCACAAGAATAAAGTGAATTGCTATACTGAATGGTTGTTTGGAATTGGGCTGTTACAAATACATTATTAATAACAAATGCTATAGGTTGTCATGTTCAACTGAATATCTTAAAAAAAAAAAAAAAGGACTTTTACATTGGAAACCATTTATGTCACGTAATATGGACTTACTACTTTCTCTTACCTACATTTTCTGTTGCAATCAATAAAATGAAAGTATATCTGGACTCATTAGGTAGTTGGCTATTTACTATTTCCAGAGAGTTACTATGCAGACTACTCTGCATTACAGGGCTATATATTATTTACAAGTTGATATGGCAGCCTACATTGAAAGACTGTAAAAGCATTTTCAGAAAGTTAAGGGTGGGCATGTGAAATATATCTTAATTGGAATCTGCTATTGTATTTTGCATGTATATTTTTTAAACTGCCATTCATATTTCTAAATAAAGAATATTTTGGTTTTGAACCAAAGTATTCATGACTAAATTTTTCCTCACCTTGGCTGTGAAGCTAATTTAAAAATATTATTAGTGGTAAATGTGATTTTAGTCAGGAAATCAAGATGTGAATTTTTGAACATGTTTCTCCAAAGGTGCTCTTCTCAAATTATTACTGTGAAAGTAATTTATTTCAGCCAAACACCCTTCCCACATATTGTTAACAGGAGTCTGCACTCCAACTCATTTAACAGCTTTTTAATTCAGTAGTTATTCCATTTTAATAGAGCCATTTCTTCATCATTCTGCATTTAGTGATAAATGGTGCCAGAACATATGATAAATTAAACCACAAAGAACAGTGTTAAAGTAATCTAAAGGGTTTAACTTGAAAGGAAAAAGCACCTAGTTTGCTCAGCATAGCCGTCTGAGAGTTCATATGGAGAAAAACACTTCCTCTCAAAGCTGAACTGTGGAATAAGTTTGAAAGTAGAGTTTGAAACTGCCACTGCTTTCGGAAGTTCCTCCTAGCAGTAGCAACCCAGCTGCACAATTGCATAATGGCCCCACCAGTCTCATCTCAAAAAGCTACAAGCCACTTTCTTTGCAGCATTGTTTTTAAATTTAATCATTAAAAGATACCCATTTAAAAATCTGATATTAATAAAATCTCAGAAAGGAACCTAATGCCAACTTTATTAGAAGGTCAGCCTTGAGCGGACATCAAAACTCATCCCAAAAGTTATGTAACCTCTAAGAGAAGAAATTTTTGTTTAACATCTGAAATGCAAGCACAAGTGGATTTTTTTATATACATATTAATAGACTGTGTCACTTAGCACATACAAGTGTGAGTGCAATTCAGCAATATGGACCACTGCCTTGAGATGAGCCTTCTTCCCTCCAACTCAATTTGTTGCGCACCACTCTCCTTCTCTCTCTGTTCTACAGAAACTTGCACCAGCCAGCCGTCTACAACTTCTTTGCAAATGAACCCATGCCCTTGGCTTCCTCCTTGCTTAATTAAGGACTCAAAAATTTCTGTGGAAAATAACCAGCAAAAGGGTGTAGGAACTAACATGTAGGCATGTTTTAAAGTAGGTCATTCATTATAATATGCATAGCATGTGTCAGCTTTCTGCTCTTGGCATTTTTGTGACTAAACCTTCTTAATTCTGAGCTCTACTTGATATGGCGAAGGTAAATTCGATGGTAATGGAGTGCTTAGATAAATGATAATGAGGTATGAAACCCTTTTGAATCTTTCTATAGAGAACTAAAGTAACCATTAAGTAGATCCATGCTGTGGTCTGTGTAAAATGAATCTGAGATCTTAGTCCAGCTTCTAATGAATCTCTCTCTCTTTTTTAAAGACCTCCTTACTTGAGCAGGCTCTTGTTGGTAATATGAAGTTGAGTGTGCGAAGAATCATCGAGCAGGAGATAGCTTTCCAAGGGGAGGGATTTAAGAGCTCAAAGGTATTTGAAAAACTAGTCCTGTATGCTAGTTACTTTTAAAATTGAACATCTCTGTGAGAGATCCCTGAAAACTGATCCGAGTATTTTTTAAAAATTATTTTAAAACAGACAACAAAACAAACATGTTTTAAATTTAACCCTGTGTGGTGTGCTTAATTTATACTTAATGTATGCTGTCTGGATAGTATATTTGTAAACACGTCTTTTAAAAAATCTCTCTATAAATGACTTGTTAACAAAGTGAGTTTCTAAGCAAATTGGCCTAGGAAGTGAAAACATTCTGCGATCATGTGGGCAAACTGCTAGAAGATTGAAGAAGGCTCTTCAGTGGCCTCATAACAGCCTTTGCTGCTCAAAAAATCAATGAGATAATAGATAAAGACAATTTTCTGTGCTTTGAAATGTTTAGGGAGTGCATTTTCCTCTTCAAAACTTTTTTTTTTTTGTGTGTGTGTAGCTGGTAGTTAAGAAAAATACAGTCACTTGTGCTCTTCAGCACTGCTGTGTGTGAGACCTGCACGTTTGTCATTCATTAGGAACAAACATTTAATAATGTAATAATAATGAAATGAGTCCAATTGTAAAAACTTAAACTTCCAATATTAAGTTGGAGCATATGAACTGTAAAGCTCAGACTTAATGATCTCTAAACACTTCATTTTGTGGGTGGTCCTGAGACGTGGTATTTAGCAGCAGTAAATTTCACCTGTAATGAACAACGGTTTTACTGAAGTCAGGAACAAATCTCTAATTTGTATTTGAATATGTATGTATCTTAATATGGGCACAAAGGTCACTTATGGTCATTTTTCTTTTAAAAGGATTATAAAAAGTATGTAATATAGGTGTTTTTCAGGCAGCAGTCTTCAGGGATACAGAAGTCTGTTTTAAAGTGAGGCCATAAAGGACAGCTGCGTTCTTGTTAACCTGGCTTTTGCTCTAAAATGAAAATCTGTTTCATAATTGTCAGTCCTGTTGGCAAAATGCTCTGTGTGAACACATCAAGCGCTCTGATTTTCGAATCCATCCCACATTAAACTCATTCCCTGAAAAACGCTGTCAGAAACTGACGAAGTGCAATGTTAAAAATGTGTTTGTATAATAATTGTTTGATTTCTGAAATATTGTAATAAAACCCAAAGCATTCCCTGGTGCACACTGAGACCACTGTGCAGCTGTGCTAGCTAGGCCAGCGGTGTCCGTACCTCAGTGTCCTCCAGCGGGCTCCAGCACTGGC
This sequence comes from Anseranas semipalmata, assembly GCA_013399115.1. Classification (NCBI taxonomy): domain Eukaryota; kingdom Metazoa; phylum Chordata; class Aves; order Anseriformes; family Anseranatidae; genus Anseranas; species Anseranas semipalmata. The sequence goes on along the minus strand of VXAA01006941.1, from coordinate 1,093,994 downwards.
CCTGCAGCCCCTGCAGGAGGAGCCTCCGACTATCTGCGTCTCAGGGAGCGAGCAGAATCCCTGGTGTGTGGAACCACGGCGGCTAAACAGAAACGCAGGTTACCTGTGCTGCCACGTGGAGTGGATATATACAAGAGAAAATAATATTAACAATAATAAGCAGTTAGTAAAAACAACCCAAATTTGCTTAGGGTTGATATTTTGTTTTCAAATGGCCTGACAGTTAATTCCAGGTCAAATGCAATATTTTACCTTAGAAAAAACGTGCTGGGAAGGAAGACAGGGAAGGGACTTAGGAGTCTGGAGAAGAGGACCATGAAAACACAAAAAATACGAAGTATTTCAGAAGTAGCTTGGTTAAAACCGAGATGTTTAAAAGATTCATCTTTGGTGGGGAGGAAACTTCGAGATGGAAACTTGTAACACTTGGCTTTCGAACATATACCAAGATCTCTTAGGTTTATATTCATTATGTGTTGGTGGTAATCCAAAGGTGCTGTCCTCTATCTGACTGTTTTTTGTTGGTATTTTGTGATTAGATTCTCTGTCTGAAATTCAATAGCATTGGCATGACCTTGACACTGTCCTGACAGTTTGGGGAGGATACACAGAAAAGTTTGGTTCAGAAATTGAAGTTGCATTCTCAACCTCAAAGCCATACATTCTCTTCAAGGAACACGAATGTAAGATTTTTGTTTTCTTTAACTCACCTGACACCTTCCATTAGCAATTAACATAAAATCTAAGATATGCTAGGTCTTGAATTACATGGTGCATGGCAATATTGGTATTGGTATTTTTGGATTGTGTGCTAGGAATTCAGGCATTTGAGCTAGTTTAATTATTATTTTTTTTTCCCAAAGGGAATTAAGTGACTTAACTTCTGGAAAGCTTGGAAAATTTCTGACAAAAGGGCAAAAAGAGGGCAAAAGACCCTTACATAGCTGCCATAGAGCTTTAAATGGACAGTCACACTACAATACACTTTATTTCTGACTTGTCCAACATTTCCTTTTGTATGCTGCTTATTACAATGTCTGGCCTTGGTAGGTTTTTCCACTAAGGGCAGCAGTGCAAGAAAACTCTACCTAAATTCTTTTAGTGTCCAATTCTCCCCCCAGCTGAAGTTCATAACCCCTTGTACTTTTATTTAACACCAGCTCAGATAGCCTGCAGCATCTCTCCTTTCTGTTCCCTTCAGGATTGTGTGTACCTTGATAGAGTTTCCTCTTAATCGCCTCCACTTTCCAACAACCACAAAATTTCCCTCAGCTTTATAAATAATCAAGGTTTCTGCATCCCGATTTTACCATATAAAGTTTCTCTCCTTCGTTGTACACTCAGCAGCGCTACACCATTCTTTCTTTACCGAGGTGATAGCTTACTGGTGTTATGCCGTGCTGGCTGGACTGCTTGCTCATTATGGTGGGCTTTCCTCGATTGACTTTGCTGCTTGTCCAATTCAGAATTTGTTTTGCCTTTTTGCCACTGTAAATCACCACATTATGATGAATAATGTGTTTGTACTCTGATATCTAGTACATCATATTTTATCATGCTCCTATTGTTCTTTGCAAAGGAGATTAATTTTGATCTGTTTCTTATCTCTTACTTCATTATTTTATGATTTTTGATGACTTCTGAAAGTTGCTTCTATCCATTCAGAATTCTAGTTTGTCCTAAGACTTTCTGACCTATATTGCTCTTCACTTTTGTATTGACTGATTCCCCACCCATTTTTGTGTCAGCAAAAACCATCTCACCTTTCTTCACATTTCTTCTGCCAGGTCATCGATACAGAAAGGGGGGGGGAGGGGGGGACATAAAAAAAAGCCCAGTGCAAATTCTAATGCTCACAGCATCATCCTGCTTATAAACTCCCAGCATACCCACAGGTAACCTTTGTATCAGATATACAAGCCAGTTCTCTAGCCACCTTCGGTGACCTTTATAGGGCAGGCTTTTCTGCAATTCTGTATCAGAAGCATTCCTTAATTCCAATGTGTTTTGCCCAAAAGTTCTATAGTCAACACTTTTGTTACTTTAACAAAACAAAACAAAAAGAAACATATAATTTCCCATTTCTAGTATTCATATTTAGAATCAGTTTTTATGTTTTTCTTTGCTCTTTTCTCTGTATCTGCATCTTGCTGTGGACTTGCCATAATTATCAGACGTGATAACAAATTTGATCTAGTTTGGTCCTGTACCTGCAAGGTTTCCTGCTAATCTTTGCTGTTGCATGTCACAGCATCAAGACAAAACTCTTCAACCTATGCTAATATGCCTTAAAGGCACACTTTGGTGGTTGAAAGCACTTGTCGTAATTTTAGTGCCTAAGAACACATCTAGATGGATCTTTATTACACATTCATTCCCCCGAGTGTCTTAACTATTTAATTATAATTATTATCCAACTGTACATTTTATGTCTATTTGCAGCTTTTTGTCTTCATTTTCAGTATGAAGTTGTTCACAGTGCTGTTTTGAGACAGAATAGTGTCTGGAGAACAGTGCTGCATTTTGAGAGGAACATGCTGATTATGTTCTATGGGATTTTAATAGACAGGTATGCTAGCTACTATGTGTCTATGATTTGCCAGCAGAGCAAATTTTGGGTATCAGATTTGCCATTTATATATGTAGTGCCTATCACCATATTGATAAACATTGTTTGGAACCACTGTGATGGCAGGGGTAAGATGGTGGCAGTTGTCTAAAACCCAGTTGTTGTAATGGCTCTAGCTGGATACAGATGGATCCATCTTTATTTTTTAATTATGCCATTAAAATGAAAAATAATGTATTATCATTGAGTATCTGTATTTGCATGGTGAGTCTAGGAAGCATGAAACGAAAGGTGTTGTGGTACCACGTTGCTTGTTTGTGTGGAAACCTTCTGTATGTTTACACTGTATGGTTCTTCCAGTGTGTTTTGTGAGCATTTCTTGACAAAAGTGGATAAATGATACCTTCTAGTGTATAAACAAAACACATTGTGCACTATCTCTACAGAATAATTGTTCGGATTTTTCTCCTTTCTTTTAATAAATAATTAAGGATTTGACTTGCTGTTCTCTCTGAATTTAGTTTCATGAAATCTTTATATGGAACTTTTGTGACTTCTTCCAAATTGCTTACAGGCAATCCAAATAGAGATTTCACTCTATACTTGTGACATGAAAAGGAGATTTTTTTTTTTTTTGAATTTTCTATAGTTTTGATGGCCTCTTCTGCTGTTCAGAAAGAAGAAAAAAAAAAAAAAAAGCTTGTTCTCTACTTTCTGAATTGTTGTTGAATACAGCAGTCCATTGCAAAAACAACACGCAATGGATGTCTTCTTTTAACAGCTTTCTTTGCTCATCAATTTTTTATAAGTAGAGTCCAGAACATTAAAATTTGGACACAAGAAACCCCAATAAAAAGGATTGCATTGAGATTCTCTTGGAGGAAGCCTTCCTCTAAAATAATACATTGATATTCAAACTATTCTTTGTTCATTTGACTAATGAGCCTTTTGTTAGTTTCGTGTGCTAAAGACAGTGGCTCTTCAACTGCTTATTAAAAAGGTCTGACTGACTGACTTACACATTAATGACAGAGAGAAAGTCTCCTTTAAAGAGATACGCCTGTGAAGAAGAGACTAGACATCAAATCCTGGTGTTAAAACATTTTCTGAAAAAAATAAAAACCTGTGTGAGGTTCTCTGCTGTGGTGATGGCTACAGGCCTTTGACAAAAATAGTCTAAGATCTGCAAGACTGTTGTATTTTTTTTCTCTTTTGCTGTCATAGCTTTTCTAAAGATTTTCCAAAAGAGGACACAGAAGAGGATTTGGTGGAAATACATCAATAGGCTTAAAGTAGTAAAACATACTATCAAGAATGCTAAAATATATTAAATTAGAATGAATCAGGAAATATAGGAGAATATATATTATATATATATACACACACACTCAATACCCCCTATATAGTGTGAAGTGAAACAACGTCAAAAATGTAGCTAAATATTCTTTTTCCCCTCCTTTTGCAATTAAAGTGGCTTCATTCAGATGATTAATTTCCTAATGTTTTCTCAAAAACCCTTTAAGCCATTTTTAGCCAAAGTATGCTCCTTACTTAAAAACAAAGATATTTCAAGCTACTGAAATGTATATCATTGTTTAGAAAACACATCTTTGGAAGCTTTTGTTGGTTTGCTGAAAAATTAAATGATTTGGATTTCATTAATGCCTTAATGAAAAACTCACTTCATTCAGACTTTTTTTTTTTTAATATCAATTTTTTTTTGTAGCTTTTTAGAAGCTGGATACAATTGTTTTAGTCATATTGATTTCTTTATGCTAATTTCATGCTGTATGATGATAATTCTAACGGAGGTCTCTAAATATCATATATAAAATAGGGAATGTTCCATATCCTACAGTGCAAACTACTGGCTAAGTAGTAACTGTATAATGTTATATGTATCTATTTAGCTGCTGTTGAAGGGCATTCAGAATTTTCAGGTGTCTGAGAACTGTAACCTTCATTTCTGGAATGGTTGACTTGCCACTTTGAGGCTATTTGACAACAGCTGCTTTTCTTTGCAATAAGCAGTGAAAAGTGGGTGAGTTTACTAACGCTGCCACAGGTGCTCTTGCAGAATCAATTAATGCCTGCTACTGTATCATGGATGTTATAGCATCTTTATCCCCTACGAAATGATTTTTGGGCAGAACAAAGTGCTAGCTAAGACTTCCCAGGACCTAACAAGCCTGGGACAAGCTGATTTTTTTACCTCAAGCTGTTCCTTGTAATTCATTTGGTTGTTTTGGAATCACTTTTTGCCTTTATTTCCCTCAATGAACCTTTCAGTCTCTGTAGCAAAGTATTCATTATCGGGCATCTGCACACTCCAGGGAACCTGCAGTTTGTGGCTGTCTAATAGCGTCTGTCTGTGAAACCCATCGACTTAGTCAAATCTTAGCTGAATTAGTGTTGCACAGAGGAGCAGTTGAGGATTTTGCAGTGTGAGTAGCACGTAGGCCTTTTCCAGTGTTGTGTTCTGGGAGGGCGAATATTGATGCTCCTCAAAGGGCTCTGATAATCTCCTTTCATTCCAGTCCCACTAACAGCTCACTCTACATGGAGTCTGAGACTTGATGAATTGCATAACTTTGTTTTTTTATTTTAGGGAATCTTTTTTTTTTTTTTTTTCCGCATGCTGTTGACTGCAGGTGCCAATATAAACCACTAAATATAGCTCTAAAAATGTGAGACTTTGACAGCTAAAATAGAAGACAGTTCCTGATAATCTGATGATGTAAAAGGTCCTAAATCCTTTGTCTCCAGAATTGTTCACTTGGTCTAGAATACTTACCTTGCGTATCTGCATCACACCTCTTGTCTTAAGTAGAGGGATTGAAGGTACAGGATTGAATTACAGGTACTGCTTCCCCTTTGGAAGTCACCTGCAAAATTATTTATATATTTTAAAAATCTGCCAAAGCCTCTGAATTGGTGTAGTCAGCATATTGAAGATGGGGGAGGGAAAGATGGACTAGGTGAGCATAAGCATACAGGAGGTGATAAAGGAACACAATGCACAGAATATATCGCACTCAATTCAGAAGTGTTTTCAGCAATTACTGTAGGCAGCAGAATTACGACAAACTGACTTTATCTTATTTCTTTCTGGAGTTTGATTTGAAATCACAGGACTGTGGATTCACTGCTAACAATACTCTTACAATCTTGCAAACGAGGTGCCAAGGGTAATCACCTGTATAATTTGGTGGGAACTTGTCACACAGGTATCTGCATTGTTTAACAAAAATAAAAATTCTTTTTGCAGTAAATAAGCAGTATCTTCTAGAATGAACTCTGGAAATCCCTGCAAGCAATGTAAAACTGCACAATGCACAGTAGCTTTCTGAAAACTGAAGGTAGAAAGTTGGCCTAGCCCTGCAGGAGACTTTCTTTGATAAGTCTGCATGCTCCAAGACATGAGGCATCTTGCAATGCCCATTGCAGACCCAAATGATGGAAGCAAGGTTGATATTGTACACCGCTGTACCATTTCAGAAGGCACTCCTGGAAGCAGGCTCAGTACGAGAGGATGTGAATACAAGACTTGATCTTGTGAGGTGCAGAGTATCTTTGGAGATTGCACAAGTTCAGAGAGAACTATGAATGCCCAACAGACGGTTGGCAGCAATTGCAGTCTTCCTGAGCGTTTTGTGTGTGGATCCTTTATGGCCCTATTTATTGCCACAGTATATTTCTTTATAAATAATCTGTTGCAGGAAAGCAAGCTTTCTTTCTTCCCTTAATTTCTTGGTTTTGATAATGCTGACAAGAGCTCTGTGCCAGAGATTTGCACTATGCTGAACAACTCCTCCAGATGTGTGTACTTTGGGCTGAAGATTGGAAAGCCATTTACCTGTTAGGCAGTGATAAAGGCCGAATCAAAGATTGAACCGCTAACTGCTCCAAGGACGGGGGCTAGCAAAGGTGCTAGCACTTCAAAGTAATTGTCATGCTCTCATTCTGTAGAGTGTTTTTTGAGGTGGATATTTTGTGCGTGTTTATGTGTAATTCAAGGCTTGAGCATGGCAGAGAGAGAGAAGGTTGCCTCAAAAGACTTCTTTTAAGAACCCCAAAGAGCAAGGATTGTTATGTCTGTTTTATCTTTAAACATCAGAAAGACTTTAATTAAGATATCCCTGGGTTCATGTGAGTTTGCTAGAGCTCACTCACCGGGAGGGTTTTCTAAGCTCTTGAAACTCATTTTTAATGATACTGCTTCCAGAGAAATGTCTGAAGAGAATCACTGAAAAATGCAACATATTGTATTATCATATCATATCATGTACTGTTACTGTTATAACCCATCATAACTGATTTACATTAAAAATAAATATAGAAAGTCTAATAGTCTGTCCGGAGAAATAGGAGACAAGAACCATCTCAGTTTTAATTAAGACTTTGGTTCCTCTGCAACCTTGTTAAATTTACTTAAATCTCTTTGTGCCAGTTTTTTTAATCTTCTCACCGACGATGACTAGAATAACTTTGTTTTAAAGGCAATCCCATTACCTTTAATGCTACCATAGTTATAGAATGTGAATACAGGAATAAGAACCTTTGCGCCTCAGTCTCCCATCTGTATAACAGGGACGATAGTATTTCCTGCTTCACAGGACATCCAGAAGTGAAATTCTTAAATGTTTGAGAGGTGCTAGATGTTATGGTAATGAGGGCAATAGGAAAACTCATTAACTTGTTAATAATTAATTAGCTAATAATTGTGAAGGCAATAATAGAAGATGGAAAGCACTGTACAATGAAATGCTCAGTATTAGTAAGAATGTGTCTTATTTTTTATGATGGTCAAGCTGCTTAAAAATATTAAAAAAATAAATGGAGATCTGCTCTCAGGACAGAAAATAATGCAGAATATAAGTACTATAGCTTAAAAAGATAAGCATAAAACCTATTAGACTCTACGCTGCATTCTTCCCATAAAGGAACACCTTCTCATTTCAATTAATTTCCTATAAACTCTTTATCCTGGTATGAAGTAGGTACGCAACAGCAATTTTAGATCAAAATGTTCCAGTTACTTTGAGGAAGTTGCATGACTTGTGAAATTATATGTAAATCAGGTTCTTTGAAATGACACCCATATAGGTAAATAGATACATTTATCTATTTATTTTTTAATAAACCCCTGTTAAGGTTTCTTGAAATACTAGATTACTGTGTCAATGATTTACTTACATGGATATTGTTAATGTTTTCTTCTTAACACAATCATATTAAATTTTAATGACATGGATTGTAATATCTAACTGGTATCTGGAAGCTTGTGGATAGCCCAAAGGTTTTATACAAATTTATATGTATAAAGCTCTCACTGATATACTTTGCCAGTAGATATTGTACCTTGAGTAGTCAGCTCTGCAAATCCCTTCTCACAAAAGATTAAAAACATCCTCCTATTACATCTAGAGACTTCTTTTTGTTATTCAAAGGCATGAATATATTTAGAAAAATGTATATGATTTTTAATGCCTGAAACCAGAAAGCTACCTTGATTCCCATTAAAAATTGGAATATTTAATGTTTTTGCTGCTTCTGTGGCACTTTTTTGATATTGTGAAGAAGAACAAAAAAAGATTTCTGAGAACATATAAAACAAAAAACTGTGTTTGAAGTATTATAATAAAACAACCTTCTTCTTTTAATGCTAAGTCCCTTTTTAATGAAGATCCTCTGGCAGCTCTTGAATGTATAACTAGTTTATATCATGGGATGAAGCTGTCTGTTCTGATGATTGACATGAGCCCACATTACAATGTGATTCTGAAAATTAGTCCATAGAGGTCCTTTTCAGGTACTACTCAGACTGAGAGCTGCCCTCCAACTACAGTAGAGCCTTTTTAACCCCACTCATTGGTATTCTAATCTGGAAGTGCTGTCCTGCTTTTTAAATAACTCAGGCATTCAGGCTAGTACCCCCCTTGACACATTACTTAGCCAAAGGATTCAAATGAGATTCAAGAAACATGCAGTACAGCACAAAGGGATTGGAATATGCACAATTAATAATCACACAGTTAATTCATTTTTAATGCAAGGAGGTTTTCTGAAATTTCACATTCAAATTTGTAACACAAAGTAGTTGCTGTCTATTCCCATTATGCTGCCAAAATACTATAATGATAAAAATTTCCTTATTTTTCTCTGCATGGGTGCATGCACACGCTAAAAAAATAAACCTGAACAACACTGTGGTTATGATGCAAACTGATAAAAGCTAGAGGGTTCAAAGTCAAAGAAGGCTTAAGTCAACCATAAGCAAAAAAGCGTAAGACCCGTGGCATAAGTCGAAGGAGGCATGCCATTTAGCTTTCGGTGGCGAATAGTCCAACTATTGCCGATTTGTGTCCAAACCAGAACATGGTCTGATCGGTTGTTTGTTTTCTTTGCTTGTGTTGTTGTTTGTTTTCTGTTGGTTCCTGCAGATGTTTCTGTGCAGATGATTGCAACGCCTCTTCCAAGAGGAGATAGACTTTTGTCTCAAGGGAAAATTCCGCACTGACAATGGAGGAAATGAGATGAAATAAAATGAAAATTTATATTTTGCTAAGAACTTATTTTGGGTCTTCTGTTTTTACAGTATATCATTTTAGGGGCTCCTAGTGTTCGTCCTTTACTATATATATTGTTTGGGGCAAACGAGCACTGAATACAGCAGCTTTTTAGGGAATAATAGTAATTGTGCACAGAGGCCGCTGCTCAAGCCCTTCTAAAAAGCTCTCCATAGATTACCAGCCATTGTCAGGGGGATCTGCCAGATAAATACAGCGAGTGCGCTTTCTTATCAGTAGGAAGCTGACCTTTCCCAACCGTTACCATGTTGAAGCATGATTCCCTACCCCTTCCTTTTGTGTGGTCCCCACTGCCCTCTGCTCAAGTTATTCAGGCCTTCTGTTGGTAAATTTTACCCCATGAAGAGTGCCTGAAAAAAACATGCTTAACTCCTACTTAAACCCTATTTTAAAGACTTAAGTGGTGCATAAGCTTTATGTTCTCACTGCACACAGGGATCAACTTCATTCTCTGTGATTGCATTTTACCAGGGTCTACTTGAAGAGACTTGTGTAAGTGCTGCTTTTGCATGCGTCTATTTTTAAAAAGAAGGGCTTGAACTATTTCCTTCCAGCAGCTAAATCTCCCTAATCATGCATGAGGTACAAACCATGTTTTAAAACACAAAAATGTCTAGAAATGTTCAAGAAAATTAATATCAAGAGTAATGCAGTGTGCTTGAACCAAATATCACAGAAACAAAGCTGCAGATAATTAAATGATTAGAATTAAAAACCGAAACTTGCTTTTCTAACTTACTATTTTGCATCTAAAATAGGGCATCTGTTCAGAGGGAAAAGAATTGCCATTTTTCATCCCAAACCTGCCCAGATGAGGTTTTCCATGTTTGATATAGGAGTTAGTGGAAGAAATGGAGTTAGTTAAAGGACATCTGAAAGGCAACTGGAGATGTTCTATCTTCAGCTACACATGGGGCTGCCATGATCCCAAGAAGTAATGACCCCTCCCAGAATAACTTCTGGGAGGTGGGAAAGGAGTCCATAGCCATAATTTCTGGTTTGGATGGAGCATGTATCTGGCCAGGGCCAGACAGTGCCTGTCCTGCCCCAGACTCAGGAAATGGAAGCGTCCGTCCCAGCTGCCTGGGAAGCCCTCGGCCCCGTACCAGTCACGCGGTACGCAGCTTGCTCCTACGTCACCCCTGGTCTACGGGTTTTCTTCAGCCACCCCTTTTGGTGGAGGAGGTGGAAACAGTACTGACTGAAATGCAAATGTGAATTCACAAAACAGTAACTATGGCCACGGAACAATTCACAGATTTTGTTGTTTGTTATTCCGTGATTAATTGTAAAATAATTGCTCTGGATTAAACTGGTGGATCTATCTCGATTTACATTTTTAAGCTCAGTTTGCCTGAGCTCACTGTGATCATTTGTGAAATATGGACAGGAATAGATATTTTGTTACATTTTAGATTCTGTAAATCAGTATCTCTTGCATTTTTTCTAAAATGCAGCTGAGTGGATTTGGACAGGGAGAAGCATCTTAACAGAGAGAGTTAACACACATTTGTAGAAGCATCGCTATCATCAGTGCTACGTTTAGTGACGGTATCTGAGGATCACACAAGAATGTGAGTGTGGGCTAAAAACTCCTTGAACGTAAAATAAGTTCTGCCTTAAAGTACTCACTGTTCACATTACTCACTAGCATTCCATTGTTATTAATTTCATTGTTATTACACTTCTGGGGCAGAGGGGAGGTGAAGAGCTTATTTAATTAAGAAGGCACTTCCTAAATAGAAGAGCGGGAGAATTAGGTGGTCTTGAAAAGACGTGACGTAAAGAGTACAAAGTCAGGAATGTGGTGAAGGGGCTGCAACAGAGGAGAAAGGAAGTAAATTTTAGCGGTAAGCAGCCAAGTAGAGTAGAGAAGTCAAGAATCTTTAAAATTAAATTATATCGTACAAAGGTTTTCTAACTATAAATGATAATAAAGATTCCTTACTATGAATGTTTTATTTTCTTTTAACAGCCCTCTGTTCCCCTCAGAAACAAGAATCAATATTTCTATTTTGGAAGCATCCTTATGCAGATAGGTTTTCTTGCTGATTGCTCAGTATAGTTCTCCTGTGCTTTACTGGTGCATTAGTAGTATGTCAGATTTCGTATACTTACAGTGTACTATTATGGCTTGCAAAAACCTTGTAAAGACTTATATATTGGTGCTACCTATAGGTAGTAGGTGATATTTCATTAAATGTGGGATTTAAGTTTTTAATATTGCACACACATGACTCTAGATATGTGCTGTGACACTGAAGCAATGGTTGCACGTTGTTGTTAACGATAAAATCAACCTTATGGACTGCAAATCCCGACATGATGGCAAAGGGATGCTTTGTTAAGCCCTTGTTTTATTGTGTCTCTTTCCAGTTAGGATCACATTCTTGCGTTCTTGGTGAGAGGAAGAGCTGCATCACTGCCAGGGCAAATCGTTCTGCTGCCTTCTCAGGGAATAAAAGCAATCATGCACACACGCACAAAGCTATGCTTTACAAGTCACATGAAGTAATGTTAACCTTGGGAAGCACAACACTGAAGGGAAGAAGACAAGTCAGGAGTGGTCGTGTGGTGCTGCGAACCTCACAGAGTTGCCCCTTTCCTCACAGGCTGCCACAGTCCCAGGCACGGTTCGGAGGGGCTGAGAGGACCCGTGTGGGCTGGGGGGAGCCCTGGGCAGATCCCCCAGCAGCCACCAGGCAGGGCTGGGCTGGGAGGCCGGGGTCCTCTGCTAAGGTGAACCTTCTCGTGATGCCTCAGCACTGTTCTCCTGTTTGGCATTACTGCTCACCACACGTGAGCCTGGTCCCCACGTGCAACACCGAAAGCAAGTCCATGACTCGACTTGCACTGTGGTAGGTGCTGTACCTCTTGGTGTCACTTCTGGGAGGAACAAAGATCCCTCCAACTTAGCTTAACTAAAAGAGAAATACCTGGTTTCTGACTTTTACCCTGAAACACCCTTTAGCTGGTTCTACATGGACATTTTTTACGGTATCAATGCAAGCTTGGGTATACATAAATGCGGGGAGGGAGGAGGGTTCTAAAGTGTGTTTTTTTTTCTCTGATTGAGTAACCTGAGAAAACCCATAAACCTTGGCTTAGCACGATAACACACAAGCAGACTTGTCTGATTATGCTGTAAATGGTCTTTGTGGATTTAAGTTATAATTACATTATAAATGTAACAGCTTTTCTGGTGTAAAAAACCAAGAAGGCAGATCAGGAGGCCATATGGTGTATAATGGAAATGAAATAGGTTGTATTTTGCTGATGTGGAGGATAGAAGTAAAGGAATTGTTTTGGTTAAAATAGACAGTATAACAGAAGGATGGAGTGGAAAGGCCAAGGACATCTACCTGTTTACTATGGTGTTAATTCCTTCAGTTGCTGTTGAGTACCACTATCCGTGTGAAGCAGTTATTTTCTCAATATGCAGAAACTGGTGTAGTCGGGTATTTCAGACCTTGGCGTGGCACTTGCTCCTCTCTTTCCTTAAACTGCTGAAGAATGATACATCTCTATCTAAAACGTTGCCCCTCCGTGAGACCCGTAACTTTAGCCAGAAGGAAATACAGCCCAGCCCCACTGTTACCACCCGAGTGCCAATTTTTTCCTGGCCCTTTTCCAGGTTTTGGCTATTGAAGCCGTCAGCCCGGTGCGTCTGTTCAGAGTTGTCCTCCTGATGCTGTTTTCCACCAGCAGCAAGGGGCTCCCTTGCTGTTGCTTATTTGGCGATGAGGTCTTGAGCACATTTTGCCTGACAAGCATATGTATGATCAAAAAGGTCCCCCTCCTCCATGCTCGTTTATGTTCACACTATAAATCTGCTTTCTGGCCTTAGAGCTGATCTCATCAGGAGTAAATCCAGACCATCACTTTCAGACAGTTATATTGAGAGTGTAACCCCGTGTGTGTATTAGCCTCTTTCTTTTGTGAAGCAAGGTTTAAACGCTACATCAACAGATTTAAATGGACAGTTATTGAAATCAGCAAGATAGTCTTATGTGAGACATCCATAAATTTTCTGGAGAATATGTTTCAAGTGTGAGGCAGTTTTCTGAGACCTAGGTTGCTATAGTGGGAAATATTTTGGTAGATGAACTACTATTTGTTCTTGACTGCTGCTGCTCTTTTTTTCCTTTTTCCTTTTTTTTTTTTTTTTTCTTCATGGTGAAATAGCCACATCTCCAGGGTAGGCTGGGTTGCTTTGGAGTAGGGACAAAAAATTAGGAAGAGATTCTCATTTCATTCCTCTTCGTTAAATTATTTTGTATCTTAGCAAACGTGACTTGGCTGGCCAACATCCTGGTGTGCCACTTAAACATTTTGTCATTGTTCATCGGTACAGTTTAGCAGCATCCAGATTCTTCTTTCACTGAAGTAAACTTACAGCGATATCAAATGTCTCTCTCCTTTGCATGATGGGGGTCTGGGAGGGGCTTTAATCCCCGAGTATTCACATCCCTCTTGACTTCTGTCCCTTTGGTTAAGTAGAGACAGTAACGGAGTCCCTCACTGACTAAAATGCCAAACCACACACGGCACCCTCTTTGCACTCCCTATTAAAATTTTACAGGTCAAAAATCCAAAACCCACTTAATAAAAATTGTTCTTCATCGTAAGTGACAAGAGAGAACAGGTCAATCTATGGAATAATGGTGCAGTAATTAGAACCTTTGTAGTTGATAAAGTGTGACTGTTAATCAATGTTTGGCTAATTAATCAATATTTTAATCATTAGACCTTTTAAATTTGTTTTAATGAGCATTTCCTCTAATTCCCTTGATCCTGTTGCTTCCAACACTTCTATTATCTCTATTAAACAGCAAAGTTAAGTGTTCATATGACCAGAATATGCTGTGGTTTTGTAGATTTTTAGTTTACTGCTAAGATACGTAAGTGTTTCTGAACGTGAGCAAATTCAGATCCTTAAAAGAGTATTCTCCCACCATGCACCCTGTCTGTGTTTGCATAAGAACCTCCTGAGGTATTTGAGAGAACAGGCCTTGACAATTTACTGGTGCACTCCCTCAATAAATTTTAATATCTTACTCTTCCTTTCTTAAGAAAAAATGGAGATGAGATGTATGCTACTGAATGACAGCTCCTCATACCCTGAAAGTCCTTCCCCTTCTCCATATCTCACCTGGGATTCCCAAGGTATATAGGGACTTTGTGGACAGTGACTGCTCCACCATTAGTAAAAGCCAGTTCTCTCCAGGAGTTTGTCTGCCCTTTTTTTCCTGTTATTTGATGGTTGCAGTTCCCTGATTTTTCATACGTGATGTATGTGATGTACAACAGTTATTGCAACGGCCATCTGAATGTAGGATCTGTCATTTTAGCTTTGAATCTTCCAGTAAATTGCGGAATATTTGGATCCCCCTCATACAGAATATTCAGAGAGTTTTTATGTCCTTTGTCCTTTCAGAAATCGAAATACACCCTTCACCACGGAAGATTTAATTAAACTGCTTCTAACACTAATAGATATGAGGAATTTGCTGCCCAGGCCTGTGTGCACGGCATGTGTCATCTGGCAGTGGCAGAGGTTTTGCTGAATGCTGTGCAGGTTGGCCTGTTACACCAACATAGCTCTCTGGCTGGTCTCCTAAGCACTTGCTTCGACTCCCCTTTTTGCTGTTTGTTGATCTTTCCCTCATCCTTGACTAGGTGTCAGTGAGGGACTGGGAAATAACTTGTTCCAGACTTGTAGAAATCTGTGGTTGCAGAGCTCAAGCTGATCCTCTGCTTTAGCTTAATCCAGAGGGTCTCTAAATCTTTCCTTGCAGGAAGCAAGTGCTTCATTTGCTCAACAAAAAATTAAGTCTTCCCAGCTAATTCTACATGCTCTGCTGCTTTAGTGGTTTTGTCTTCTACAGACACAGGAGAATTTTGGCATCTCTCCAGAACATTATCTCATTAGACTATTTTTTTTTTTTAACAAAATTTTTTTAACTGATTGGAATTTTTACTTAGTAATGTTTACTAAGCGTCAAAGTAATTCATAATATGCTCTCACACTTAGGGCTTGGATCGTCACCTGTGATTTCTGGCTTTGCAATTGAATTCTGGGAATGAACGCTCACATTTTCGAGCCTGGTTCTATGGACTTTACTGTAGCAAACTTCCAGCTACGTGCAAAGCTTGATTATGTGCTTCTGGAATACTGAAGTGGGATCTTGACATGTAGATAAAATAAAAGCTGTTTCTTGTAACAGTTACGTAATTTATAAAGAAACATCAGAAAGGCAATTTGCATACTGCTTACCAGTGTAACCAAAACGTTTGAGCATTCTCTTACCAGCTCCTGAGTCTATACTGAGTGGGAAAACCTCTGGGGTTTAACTCCAATATTATTTTGCAGGGTTTGATAATTTGGCCTACTCCTGCCAGCACCAGGAGTGGAGCACTCAATTCTTAGCAAAACGTCTCAGCTTTGCTAAGGTTGGTACAAAGCTCTGCTTGGCTTTGTCTGGCCACAGACAAAGGTGATATGGCCACCTGGCTAGTCATCAAACAGGCAGCTTGGGCTGGTGTAAGATTTAAAAAAATAAAAAAATAAAAATGGAAGGGAGTAATCTCATCTAAAGCTGATATTATAGCACCTCAAGATGCCTTTAAATTTTCTATCACAGCAAAGAGTTAATGAGGAAGACTTGTTCAAAAGAGCTGTGCATTGATTTCTTGCAGTTGCCATGTGGATTTGGTGGGGAAAATAAAGATGTTTTTCTCCTGGTGGGACCTGAAAAAATAATAATAGTGGACAGACAACCTGCTGTTCAAAGTCTGCTTGGACAGTGACATGCAGGGAAGAAACTTGCTCTGGGATATTTTATTTGGATGTCTCACTGTTCTCTGTACTTCTGACCTGAGTAGTATCGTTGTACATGTACATGTACATACTGATCCTACAACTTTTTCTCAGGATGCATCTTGGTCATTAAATTTTTATGTCAATAAACTCTTGTCATGTTTACTAAACGAGTGAAATCTGAATTATGGAGAAGAGGCAACCTCTGAGGGAAGACACATCTTGGACAAAATTATTCTGAGGACTGGAATACAATTAAAATAATTCCTTACCAAAAGGTTATTTTTATTAAAAAATACAATTATTTTTGTATTGCATTCATGTAAGTTGTTAAGTAGCCATTAGTAAATTGTTATCTTTATGAGACCGTTTCACTTAGGAATTTTTTTAATTCATCATATTTTATTAGATCAGCAGTAATGAACCAAAAACAATATCATTTATTTTTATTACTACTGTAGGTTGAATCACAATGATTTATACAGCCAGATTGAAGCCATGACTGTAATTACTCTGTTATTGTCAACTATATATTTTTCTTAAATCAGACGTTTTAACCACATGTAAAGTCCATAAATATGGATACTTCTAATTTTAAAGACCCACTTAACAATATTGCTAGTTTTTGCTGCAGAAGTTTCATGTTGGTACACATGAGATCTCATTCACCTGACTGTGTTTCTTCCTGATTTACTGACTGAATAGTGCTTTTTGACTGTCAAGAATGACTTCACTTTCCATATTTCTTATCCACTATCACCTATATCCTAAACCAAGAAAATCAGTAAAAGGTTTTATTTTGATTTTCCTTTTGTTTCCTTTCTCTTATTATCCTTTCTCACTAGTGAAATGAGAATATATGTGGACAAATGATCAGTGAGGATGTGTAAGAGTAACTTGCAGGAAAATAGTGGATTTTAGGAAGCAGTTACTTCCCAAAGATAGGTCCAAAAGAAGCTAAGGAGAACAGGAGAGAGTTGGTGAACTTAAAGCAACCATTAAATGTAATAAAAACGTAGCTTTTAATAGCCATTTTCTAATACTAATAATCTTGAATTATGACCATTTTTTATTTCTCTGCCTATTGCAAGCTTCATTTACTCCATCTCCCCAAACATTTTTGATCCATTGGACCTTAAACAGGGCATATAAACGTATATGGCTCAAAACAGAGCATTGTAGAGCCAAGAATCCCCTAAAAAAGAATTTGTCTGATTGATGAATACCCTCAAGGCCTAAAACTCTGTTAAAAACGAAACAAACAAGCAAACAACAACAACAACAAACATTTTTCCACTTTCTTGGGCTGCTGTAGGGCACAGAAATACCCCTCTTTCCAATTTGAATGAAAAAATAAGAATTCAAACATACTGCTCCCATAGAGATACATTTTGCCCATCTTCCCTGATCCTCCTGGCAACAGTCACGGTGTCCTGGGTTCTGCTTTCAGGGTGGACAGTAACTGCTGGTGCCACAACATTTCCGAGTTCTGTGTCATTCTTCCAAAAGATATTTCTGAAGGGAAAACTGAGAAGACAAACCAGTTTTTTGGTACAATTAGAAGTCTGTTATACATATGATTTTTTTTTTTCTTCCAAACAGACTTATTCTCCATGGAGATGGAGGAGAATATAAAGCCCCTCAATGGTGTTTTGGTTACTAAACCTTAGAAATGAGCACTTTTCTCTTCAAGTAAAACTCACATGATCTTCACAGTATGCAAAGTATCTGGAGATTCCCTCTCAAGACCAAAAATAACATTTCTCTTCCTTCTCTGTAAGTGCTCTAGCAGGTTTTTTGGAAGTCCTTTTGCTCCCATTGGTACATCAGGAAATATCTGGTCAAAGTCTATGAGATGAGGCTCTAAAATAGCATGTTCTTTTAGAAAAGTTTTGACTCAAACTTACGTGTAAGGTCATGCCAGCTTCCTTTCCTACTTATCCATGCTTCCTTCTTATCCATGTCCCAGTTTCCATGCTCTCATTTTTCAGAATAGGAATAGCGTTAAAAGGCCACACACACACACAAAAAAATTCCTTAAAGAATTTTTTTTTTCAGAAGTCGAAGTTAAAAAAGGACATTATGATGAGCCAGTTGAATGTTCAATCTGTACACAATGTCCAGCAATGAAAAAAATACCTCAAGTGACACCTGGGCACTTTTTTTCTCCATGCTGGCTTGCAACATCAATGACAGTAAAGACAAAAAGACCTACTCTTTGCACTTTGCTGAGCACATCAGTATTCTGATGAGCACTGAGGCAGTGGACTCAATAGCTATATCTGCTTGCCTGATCCATGGCAGTCTAACAAGCAACTGAAAAAGAAATGTAGAATTATGTTTATTTCCGTGCTGGGATTCTTGTTCATAACGATGCTGGCACCTGATATCCTAGGGCCAGTTTTGCAACATGGTGAGTACAGTCAGCTGAGAGTGCTCTGTGCTGCTCAAGAGATGCTGAATACCTTGCAGGATGGGATCCTCGGAAAGATTTGAGTGTGCTTTTGTGAGCATTTGCCTTTCCTCTACGGAACCCTTAAGAGTAATTCTAAAGACAGATAACAGAATTCTTACAAAGTTCAAATGTAAATCTCTTCAGAATTATGTTCTCTAGAGGAGAGTAAACAAATAAACATAATAAGAACTACGGTAATAATATTGCACTTATGTAGAGCTTTTCTTGAGTTTTATAGAGCTTTTCATCTCAGGATCTCAAAGAGCTTTATAGATGGTACTTATCTAACCCTCCTAACACCTTTGCAAAGGTAGCACTTAGGTATCATCCTCATTTTCAGATAAGAAATGAGAAATGGAGGCACAAGTGATGTTAGGTGATTTTCTTGTGCTTCTCAGCTGGTCTGTGGAAAATAGGACCCAGGTCTCCTAATTTTGTGTAGTAGTGTAAGAGAGATTATTGTAAATACATGACATTTGAGAGGTTTTTAAATACCATGTAATCTGAAGTTAATGGCAGTCTTGTCATCTTATATTTGTGTTTTCTTTGGCACCCCGTTTATCTATTTTACAAATAGTAAAAAAATCTTTCTTGTAATTACTGTATGTTTTTTGTTGCCTTTTTCCCCCCCTTTTTTTCTTTTTCTTTTTTTTTTTCCTTTTTTTCCTGGAAATCAGTTGATTTATGACAGGCAGTCTTAAAGATTGTTGTTATTCTAGTTCACCTTTAATCATACCATAATCTAATGAATTATTAATTAATTTGTGTCATATTCATTGTTCTGTCTGGAAAACAGCCATCTAATATCTGATCTTATTTTCTAAATTTTAATGAGAAGATAAATACCAGTGGTAGGAAAGAAGAGAGAAAGTAGTTATTTTTTGTGCTGAAACAATGTTTATTAACATTTCTGTTTTATAAAATAAAATGCAAATACTTTTGCAATTTCCATTACTGTAAAACATAGAATTTACATGCATTATTTATTTCAAGGCCTTTTCATCTTAGAGTAACTAGTGCATATCACATTTCACTGAAGCTTGCTGAAAAAATGCACAATTCAGAACAGGTATGTCAGCATCTTTCTTATGTTCTTTTTTAACATCTCATGCTAGTTGTAGTTGCCACTTTCTGAAACACAAAGGGATACTATTTTATAATCTGCAGATGCTGGTCCCAAGAAAATACCTGAATTCTTGTTTATGTCATTTTGTACTTTGGACCGACACATCAGGAAGTGAAGATGTTCTTTTGTTCTAATATATGATTTTGTAGGATATGTGTTCCTTGAGCAAACATGCGTTGTCAGTCTGAGAGAAATTGCATTAAGCACAGTCATTTTAGTGGATGCAATATTCAGTCGTTTCAGTTATTACTCATTTGATTCTCAGTTGTTTACAAAATGAAAGTAATATGTTTGTGAGAAATGCTGTTCTTTCTTTTGCATTGTTTGGAAAATATTCTTAAGACTTTTTAAAGGAGAGTTGTAAAAGTGAGTTTATCTGAAAGTTCTTACTAAATGCAAGTGTTACAACATTTTAAATTGTAATGCTTGGATCATTTACTTGAGTTTTTCATGTTCTTTAATCTGGGTTACTTTGAAAGACTGGCTCTTCAAATGGCTGAGAGGCATACTCGTGATGTGTTGTAGGATATTACACTTTTTGACACAACTGGGTAGGAAATAAACCACACTTGAACATCTCATGAAAGTGGACGTTTTCTCACATACATCCTGGAAGTTGTGGCATGGAAGATAAATTAAAAAAGAAAAATATCAGGTTTCAAGTGTAGTTCATATAAAGGTCTTCCAATAGGAGGTTTAAAGATTTTTTAGATACTAAGCTGAAAAAACTGAAACTCATTAGAGATTTTAAGAGCCAGTTTTGTTTGAAAAGAATTGTCATTAAACAGAACTGAAAGAAAGAACTCAATCTGCGTACAAAAAAAAGAAATGTTCTGAGTATTTAGAAATAGCATTTTTATTGTTTGTAATGTGTATATCTATACACAATGAATAACCTGAATTCATGGGCTATTTCAGTACATTAACAATTGCTTAGACTTAGGGGTCACAGAAGGTAGACTGAAGTTGCCATCAAAGGAGCAGCTCAGGTATATCCACCCAGCTTGGGCTCAGTTTCAAATGAACCAGCCCAGGACCTGCTGTTAGGTCTGGCAACACAGAGCTTCCCATGTAAAGCAGACCCTAAGCCTTCATCCAGCTTCACAGGTAGGTTTTATGCTACCTACACGAAACAAGCATGTTGTAATCTAGCGCAAGTGTTTCTTCAGGAACAGTATAGACATATTTTAAATCACAGAAAAGTTTTAAACTGTGGCAATACAAGCCATATGGGTTTCTTAACTTTGATGAAATCTGATGGATCATTTCACACATGGTCATGCTGAGTTTAATGCTAAAAGAAAAGACTCGAACAATCTCTTTAATATAATTATTTCTAAATAACAGTTTGTAAAAAGCATGCACAGACTGGTTAACCATACTTCCTATGACATTAGATTTTGAAATATTAACATTTTCCTTTTGGGTGATTTTTGTATTTACTTTTAATTGCATGACAGTTTGTCGTGAGGGAATAGGCACTGCTGAGCGCTCCCAACATGTTGAGGCAAATAGTGATACATCGACAGGGAGTCTGCAGGCTCTTTTCTCAAAATCACTGCCAGGTGCTGATGTAGGCCTGAGTAACATGCAAGCACCATTCAATTATCTAGCATTCTGAAAATTCAAATCTCGAGCTAGGGGATTTCACAGACATGAAATTTGGCCTTACAGAAATGCAAGTAAACTTGCAAAAGTTGTTCATCAAAGTTAGTTTGTTGAAGAAGAAACTAAGCTATTTGAAGAAAGAGAAAGTACTGCTATGGATCAACAATTGGCTAGAAGGTTTTCATCCTAGGAAAGTGGGTAAGGTGCCTCACATTTCTCTATTAAATCTAATGTTATTTATTAATTAGCTGGAAAAATAACCAAATGCAATGAGTAAAATAAAGGCATATACAGTAAATAATAAAGTCAAATTTTGTTACATGATGTTAAATTCTGTTGGTCAGTTGGTTCCAGAAACATGATCGTGGACAATTTCACTACAGAGAAAAAGGAAAATCAGAACAATAGACATTGATGTACTATATTGCTTATAAACAAAACAAATACTCTTTAATGAGGGCAGATAAAAGAACACATACACATTCATACATATTCTAATTAATGTTATCAACGCGGGAGGCAGAGTATAATCAGAGGGGACTGCCCAGTGTGCAGTTGCAGTCAAAAGCAAACTGTCTTGTTAAGGAAGCACGTGGAAAGGAAAATAGAGCAATACCAAAGAAGTCAGAAATTCATGCATAAAAATGTACAGTCTTATTTGAGTTTCTATGTTCAGAAGTGGTTCTTTGGGTCTTGATATCGATAATGAAATGAACAGAGGGTCTACTAAGGTGCACAATTTAAAGTTTAGTCCCTGTAAGGGAAAGGGATAAGAACTTCAGTTGTTGACTGAGCACAAAAGAGAAATAGGAAAAGATACAGAAAAGGTATGTACAATAACAACTACTCTTTTAAGTACATGTCTCTTTTAGGTCATCTTTTGTGTTGTATACTTTTTTAGGAGCATGTTCTGTCTTAATAAGAGGAAATATTCAATTAAAATCAATGATGGAATATTTAAAAGAGGAGAAAATATCTGTAATATGTGTGTGTGTATATATATATATATCTAACAGTGAATCTCATTGCCACTACAAAGAAATGAATATTTAGACATATAACAGTTTATAATAGAAGGGAAGACAGTGGGAACAAAGACTTTAGGACTTAAAACACAGAATTTATAGGTTGGTTTTTGGAGGAATTTTCCCTAGAATTCAGATTTATGCATTTCATATATCTCCCTCAGCATATATGGGAGGTGTCATGGTGGATGAAAATGTACTGAAAGTGTTCTCAGTAGGAAATACTGATGCACCTATGTGGACAGCTAGTTTTCTTTATTATGGAGTGGTACAGAAAGTTTTCTATATTATGGAGTGTGGTTTTTTTTATACTTTTTTTTCCCATACTTGCCATTCTGCCAGTACTCTGGACTTAAAATGAACTAATGGACAGGACCCCTCATTTTCCTCAATTCATTGGCTATAAAAGTGCTACAGGATTGCTTTGTTGTTGTGAAATCTAACACAGACTCGCAAAGAAAAGAAAAACGAGAAAATATTACCCTGCCATCAGAGTCGAAAAAAATCATTCTAAAGCAGAAACAGTGGTTGATGTGCATTTATGCCAGTGCTTGATGTCATCAGTATAAGTGCTTTCCTTCTGGATAACTGCATCCCCGCTATACAACTAAATCACTGTTTTGTTCATAGGACAGAAAAGAAAAGATTAACAGCCTGCATGGTGCACAGTGTCAAACTGCCTTTGGTATAGAAACAGCGTGTTACCCTCTAGTTTATTCATTGCTTGGGTGGGGCTTTCAAGCATGAATATCATGTATTTGGACTGTGATGTGGTTTAGAATGTGACGCACAGGGTGGAAGAAAGGAAAAAATGGGGGAAAAAGTGGAAAAATGGGGCAATTTAAAAAAGAAAAGAAAATGAAAATGCATATGTTAGGCTGTGGTATTCCTAACCTTCCTTATCATCCCAGTTTGTCATACTAGTGAATTGTGAAAGTCATGCAAACGTACATCAATACCGCATCCTGATATTCCCAGCTGTCTCCAGACTAGCTGCAGCAGTTGGCGTCACCTCTTCCTGTGGTGATGCTTCCAACAAGCTTCACCGAGGACGAAATGCTTCTGGAATCATGTCTAGCTCTCTAGTAAGGCAAAGTCTAGGAGTCATGGGACCTGTCCTAGAAGAGGGAAAACTGGCTCAGGTGTCAGACTGCTTTCAGACTTCTGCATCTGAATGTTTACAAACACGTACACACTACAAATCAGCAGCAATGTAGGATAACGCAAGGAGAAGTTTACCCCAAATCCTCTTTTTCCAATAAGTCCTCTACCTGATTTTGTGTATGTTGCCTATGAGGATTATTGCAGGATTTATTTTGAAGTAGTGTTTTTCCTTCCTGAGAGTGCAGGTTATTTGAGTTCAGCTTGCATGTGGAATTAGGGCAATTGACATATTCATTTCTTTGACTCTTTTTTTCACTGATTTTTTCTGTGTTCTTTTAGATTCTCAAAGTGAAACAAACAAACAAAAACAAAACACCCCTCACCCCC
>VXAA01006941.1:1034768-1070226 GCA_013399115.1 Anseranas semipalmata | reverse complement strand
ATACCCTAAAACAGACAAAGAAATCGTGTATTTTCTGATTAGTCTCTATCCTGAAAGAGTTGGGGAGTAAGGAAAAGATTACTATTTTTACTTCTTGGAGTTCCTTGGTTAGTGTGAGGCTGAGAAATATCCTCTGGAGTATGTCTATCCTAGTTGGATATACATATTCAAGAAATGGATACTGGGCCAGATCCCCAGCATGAAGTCAAAAGAGCCCTGTTAATGTAGGCTAGGTAAGGATTTGGCATAGACAAATATATGAGTATACAAGTGCCACATCTCACCGGGTGTTATTACAAAAAGTCTGTCTCTTGCTGGCATTGACTTTCAAAAACAAGCTGTGCTTAGCACCTCTGAGTTTATAAAGATCACGCAGCAACCTACATGCTATCAAAGCTTCAGGAACAAATAAATAAGCGGCTTATCTCTCAAGGTCTTTCCCCCTGATTTTATTATAAGTGACAATAGAGCCAAAGTTGTAAAGCAGCATAAGATCTCCAACCCAAGTATGTGCCATATAATTTTTTTACATTGTCTGAATCTGCTGTTGGATGATCTTCCTCAACAAGTTGTAATATTAATTTTTTTAGATCTGTCAGAGCTTTGAAATTAGCTCTCACTTTTATTCTACAAAAGGCATGCAGCATTTTTCACACTTGCTTCAGGAGAAATGAACCTCCATTGGCACACACACACAGGTGGTTTAAAAAAAAATGTCAGTTTTATGGAACTCTATCTTAGTGCTGTAGTCTTTGCAGAAATATCTGTGTCTACACAAAATATTCAGGGAAGCTCCATTGTATTTTAACCTTTGAGGCAGATACCCTGAATGAGTGAAAACCAAGTAATTTCACTCATCCCTTGAGAAACATAATGAAAACCTTAAGGCAAGGATTTGCCCACTGTCTGAGGCAGGTGTGTAAAATTTCACATAGCAAAGATGACAACAAAAAAAGATTTCTTAAATTCTTTTCTACTGTCGTTCTTCATCAGCTGTGAAACAATAACAATCACACTCTTGCTCTAATTCTCCCACTCCAGTAAAATCCATCTGTAAAACTGATGGGGATGACTGAGCAGGAACAACAGGCAGCCAGGCCTTTTCAGCAGGAGGGAATCATTATAAATATGAATCACATGAACTAATATAAGCAAAAAGACTACCTTGCCCCAGGATTTAATTCAGCCTCTGCTGCCTAGTGTCACTCCTCTCTTTCAGCAGCAGCCCTTCAAGAAATCTTTCCCTTTGTGAGTGGTGGAGTAGGTTGTGCCTTTGCCTCCTGCCAAGTGATGCCAGTCAACCCTAACGTACAGTCAGCAAAGGCACAGGCTTGAATGGATTGCGTTGGAAAAACTGATTGGAAAAATATTTTTTAATTCATTTGTGTTCTGTATCCAAAATGTGAGACAGAAAATCCATGGGCTATATTTAAGCTATTAGTGATGTGGTTAGGCCATAATTAAGCGTAAGCCACCATGCTGTTTTTTATTTTTCTTTTGGTTTCCTGCTGACTGATGTCATCTTTGCCTCTGTAACACACAGATACCTGGTAGCTTTCCCCGGTGGCCCTGGCCTGCATCAGGGGCTGCTCCCGCCCCAGCAGCATCCATGGCAGGCTCCAGTGGGAGGTCTCGCAGCAGCCCCTGCTGTCAGGCTGTTCCTGCTTCTTAGCTCAGCACATAATCAAATGGTGCACAGCCGCACACTGACTGCGTGCCATGTATTTCCTCCTGCCATGTCATTACTCATTAGCATCTGGAATCTCTGCCACTGGCTTCTGCAAATGAATGCAGGAGCCCTAGGTGAGTTAAAATAAATAAAGCCTCTTGCTGGCCTCCAAATGGACTATTGCCTGCCACCTGAGGAGGGAAGGAATCCGTCATTACCATGGGCAGAGAAGAGGGGCTACAGTTACCTGAAGTAGACCACTTATTGTCCTATCCCTGAGCTGAGTCAAATCGTACATATGTTCACCAGATGGTGGATTCCCGTAGTTATTATTCCACAGGCTGCAGGAACATGAGGTGCATGAGGAACTCCTCAGCCTGTATCCACTCCTTGTCCTCAAATCTACTCACATGTTAATTGAAACGCATTAGCATAGTGGTACCTAAAAAATATGAAATATGGTAGCCCAATAATAATAATGTGTTATTAGTCTTATTGCCAAACATTATATTTATTCTACCTGAGCATCTCAGAGAGGACAAAATCATTCCTAAACGAAAAACACTACATCACTGATAGGGCTGCCTCACCAAAATATGGAGTTAACAAGCAATTTTTCCATTCAACTATCACTCTACACCTGATCAATCCATAGATCCTTGACACATTTTTTGATGTTTAAAGGTACTTTATGATACCACAGATTGTTAAGTTTATCTCAAATTACAAATTTAAGAAAAAGTAGCAAAGTCTCAAGCTTTAAGATGAAACCTGTGTATGACCCTGTGGGTTGATGCTGGACCTGGTAGAGTTTCGTATCTTCATTAGTGACCTTGATGATGAGATAAAACTCAGCCGCAGCAAATCTGTGGGCACTATGTGAGGGGTGGGCATAGCCCATGCAGCAGAGCCTCAGTTCATCTAAATTGGGGGCCTGGGAAAGTGGACTAAAAGAATCCTCAAAACCTTCAACAAGGGCAAATGCAAAGTTCTGGGTTTAAGCAAGGCTGTGTCAGTACAAACTGGAAACCTACTGGATGCATAGCAGCCATGGGAACACGGTGGATGCCAAGAGTGTGCACTCATCGTAAATAATACAAACTGCACCCATGACTACAGTGTTGTGGGGCCAGCAGATGGATTGAGATTATTATCCCCCTCTACCTGGCACAGGTTGGATGTCACCTGGAATACCAGGTCCAATTTTGGGTTGCCCTTGTCCAAGAAGAATATTGAGAAAGTAGAGATGATCCAGTGGAGGACTCCCGAGAAATGAAGGGCTGTTGTGCTTGGCCTAAGAGGAGAGGTCGAGGGGGCTGGGCTCGTTCAGTCTGGCAAAGAGGGGAAGCCAGCAGCATCCCACAGCTGGGGAGAGACAAGAGAGGAGAGCCAAAATTCTTAGTGATGGTAGATGGTTAAAGAAGGGACACTTGGTTGAAACTTTTCCACTAGGATGGTATCACAATGCTGGCTCTGGTTATCTAGAGAGGCTGGGGACTTTCCATTCATGGAGGTTTTCAATACTTGGCTTGTTCTGGGGTTGCTGGTGTGTCTGCTTGGGACAGGAGGTTGGACTAAATGATTGCTGGAGATCCATCCCTGTCACTCTGGTTGTTTTTTAAGTCACAGCTATTTAACCTGTTTGAGAATATTTCTCATACACATCCTGTGAGTGTTGCCTTGCGTAAAGCTGTGGGCTCTGCTTCACATGCTCAAGCATCCTCACATGGACAAACAAACCTAAGAATTTTTGTCATAACAAAGCTAAAGGAGAAGCTGATCTGTAAACATACAGCACTGTCTGAAAAAATCCAATCTATGGAGAAAGTATACAAAGTCACAATTTTTTACTTGTCTGTATGAGGTATTTCATTTCTGTCCTTTGAATGTTGTAGTTCACATCAGTGTCAACATCATCATACTTGTTTCCTTTAGGAAGCCTGCTGCCTGGCTTTGTCATTCTTAGAGATGAAAAGATTTCTCCATGCTAACACCTTGCTATTTGAATGTGTAGTTAAATTGTTGAAAGATTTAATGCTGTTGTGAAGAATGCTAGAAAGCTGTTTAAAATCATGGGGGAGTTTCTCACTGAAGCACATTAAAACTTCTCATTGAGAGATTAAAAAAACTTGAAAAACAAGAAGTTGTTCAGTTTATTCCACAGCTATGGCTCAAACACTGGAACTTTTAGCATTTCCAGTTGCAGATCTTTTGCTTTTGGAAGTACTCTTTGAGTACAATTTTAAAGCTGTCTGATGTTTTCTTTTGCTGTGCCAACTGTTGAAAAGCAGTCTGGTCTCGTAAACATGCCAGTACGAATGAAAGAGTGCTATAGTGTTAGTCTCATGGGATCTCACAGTAAAAGGGATGGAAAACTCATCCTCGAAATTCAGCAATCAGAAAATGTGCAACCACATGGAATTTTATAGCTCTGACTAGTTGCAGTGATTTTACTACATCCTTAACTTTTGATGCAGAGATATTAAAACCACCTTGTACAAGTGTGAAAATACCTCACTTTCCTGGAAGGTGATAAATATCATGTTAATCAGTGGTCAGTCTCTTTGTGATATGGCAGAGCTACACTGTTATGACAAATGGCTTTAAACAAGTTCAGCACTATAATTACGGAAAAGGTTACATTGTTCTACAATTATCCTTTTAATCAATCTTGCAGGATAATCATCCTGCCGAAAAATCTGTTTCTCAATACCAATTTCATTATCTAGGTGATTCTCATCACTAATCATTAGAGTGTGATTCACTATATTCTTAACAACTCCTGTTTTAACTTTAAATGGGTGATTAGACTCAATATACAGGATATTACCTGCACTATCGTCTTTGTAATACATTCTCCTTCCCAACTGTCAGGCCATCTCTCCACTAATAAATGTAAAAAAGCATTTCTTATTAACATCCTTTTCCATAGTAAATCATATTCAAATGAACATTACTAATTAAAGAGAAGGAGGGAGAACAGTTCTTTCCCTGACGCTCCATCCTTCCAAACATTTCATGGGGAGGCACAGGGCAAAACCAGGAACCTCCAGGCTGTCCTGTAAGGTGGACGTATAAGAAGTATGAAGGTAACTCTTGGCTTTTGAGCTTGCACAGGGTCCTTAGATCTTCCAGCATAAGTAAGATTTTGTATAGAAATAGGACTGCATTTTCTTCTGTTGTGAGGGCTGGCAAAATGTTAAGAGTTGGCAGAAGTCTCTGTTTGGGATTTGAGGCTTCTGGGGATGCTTGTTGCATGTGTTACTCGCTCATACAAATCATTCAGCCTCTGGCTTCGCTTCGGACATCTGTAAAATGTCAACCATATTTGTTGACCTCTTGGCTAATGAGAGCTTCAATATTTGTATTAAATGAGGGTAAGGAAGTTCTATTAGTAATTTAATTTTTTAAAGATCACCTTTATATTTTGCATTTAAAGCAAGGTCTCTAGCATCTCAGCGTGCCAAATAAATGCTGCCTAGGCTAAACTTGGGCATCAGCTTCCAGTGGACCCCACCTAGCGAAGCAGAAAGGGATTGCAACTTTCCACTTAGAAACAGGTCCCAGTTTCTTGGGAAGATAGGACTTTTTCCAGTTTAAAAGGCAGCATATTTAAATTTGCATATAATCATCAGAAAAAAAATTTTATGGCATACTTTTTGGTGTTTTGTTGTTCAAGAGCTTGAGGTGCTTCCCTGAGAAAAGTAACCAGAATCAGAGTATTTGATTACATTGCTTAATTGTGAAGTTCAAATTTCCTTGTAAACTCTCCAGTTCTGACTGTTTTACACAGACAGGATTCAGTCCTTTCCAGAGCCTGTTTAACTCTGACCGTGACAAGGTCCCTGTTGTGAGGGTAAACTGACTTTGGAGATGATTGCTTCTTGACGCTTTGCCTGCCACTTTTGTGTGTAGATTTATGTACTATACATTTTCATTGAGCATTTAACCCTGAATCTTTATATGAGCCTGCCATAAACCACATGCCTATCATCCAGGAAATGCTTGGCAACACTTTTCCTAGACAGTAGTCATTTAAATGTGAAGACGAATTAATTGTACTGAATTCCTAATATCCTGGGAAATAATTTCTGTCAGCTGTAAAAAGAGATTTAATTAATCTGTAATTTTTAAGTATTAATTTTCTTATTCATTCGAAATAATTCATCAGTATGTTTAGATAAACTTTTTTTTTTCTTTTTGTTTTTTGTTTTGCTACTAGCATGGTGATCTACAAAATGGAAATGTGCAAAATAATTGTAGCAGAAATGGCTTAATCAAATAAGTCTTATGGATGTTGATTGGCTGAAGCTTTGCTAATATACTTACTACCTGTGAGAATAAGCAATGAGCGTATGTTTTCATTTAAAGCTGGACTCTGCCCAGTTGCTACTAAAACAGACAAAGGTTCGTGGAGAGAGAAAAAAAAACGCTCTGTCACAATGACTTACACAAGCTTAAGCAGCAGACTTCCTAAACCAAGACTTATCACTTCAGGGTTATTTCCATGTGACCTGCGGAGGATGCCCATGAATAGCGGGAGAAGACATGCCGTTTTCTCTGCTGTAGGGCTGAGCCTCTCAGCGCAAGACTAGAAGGCAGTCCTGGGTGTTGTGAAGTAATCATTAAGTTACACGCTTGTCATTTCTTGTACATTCACTCAGAACTAATGCACATCACTTTTTCCAATTATAATCATTCCACCATTTAACAAGCACAAAAGGCCTTAGATTCCAATTTGCCACTGATGCTTCACTCTCACTTGCTTATTTCTTGGCATTTAGGTCAGGCTAGGTTGTGCACAGCTCCAATAATGGGGTATATTCACCCTTCATACAGCAAACGTACAAATGATGAAGGCTACAACAGCTGGTCTCACAATGTGGGAAAAGATCATTTCCACTGGTATGGTAATTTCTCTATTCATAGTTTTTCTTCCAGTTATTGTAAATACGTTTTATTTTGGGGGTTTCTTATTGCTGAAGCCAAACAGAAAGCACATGATGATATAGCAAATACTGTCCTCGCCACACTTCCTTGCTGGCTAAATCAAAGTTTCTCTAGCAAGCACGTCGCATTTCATTTAGCTTCTCAAATCTTTCCGCAGCTGAAAACAAACAAAAAGCCCCCAAACAAAACATGAAGCTGAAAAAAATCCCAGAAAAACAAACCACCAAATCACAGCCACTGAAATCTCTAGTTTTTAATCTTAGTTAGCTTCTCACTAATGACAAGTAACTGTAATGTGGAATCAACCAGGCAACGTGTTAATAAACAAGCTTTGGCTACACGGTAGCCAAGAATTAGAAGAGTCTAGCACGGCATGTAAAATACATTTTCTTTTCTTTCTACTGAAAATCACCTACTTCTGCTAGAGTGCTTTACAAATTCTGAGCTCACATCCACTTATCTTTGTGAGAGTGTTCAGTAGGAAGGGGAAGCAAGGATGTTTTCATTCCTTTCCCTCTGCTGCAGTCCTGCTCTTGCCTTCCCTGCGCTCAAGCATCAGAGGAGTCCAGGTCTGCTGTTGGTGGAACAGCCAGTCCCGGCGCACTGCTGACCAGGGCTCAAAGCTGCTGTTTCTTGGGAGCAAGCCCGCCTGCCTGCCCGGCCACAAATTTTAGAGAGGGGGAGAGGAGTGGTGCAGACTGCCTTCAGATTCTTGAGGGTACATTACTGCTGCCAGACCAGTGCTGTCTAATGCCAGGCAGACACCTATGGCCCTTTTTTGCCATATATAAAAAAAGAGTAGTTTCATTTATCACTTATTGTCTCATTAGTGACCTCTGGGAATACACAACACAAAGTGAGTAACAGTGCCTAAATGAAACCGGGGGACACTAGCAGTAGAGTTGTACGGGGACTGTCTCTGCTCCGGTACACGGCAGAGGATGGACCAGTCTCATGATCTCTCATGTTTTCATGAAGTCAGAATAAACTGGCTCAGCCTTTGCCTGGGGTGTCAGCAGTGGCATTGGAACTGCTGCAGTTGTTCAGTGCACTCGGGGTCCCCCCTGCCATGGATCCCCTGGGTACAACCTGCTCTCAAATCTGGCTCCACTGGCAGCAGGGTTCAAACCAACTGAACAGAATGCTATGTTCTTAGAAATATATATATATATATATTTTAATCATAGTTGATAGTTGGATGATGGAACAGCAATTCTAGCCCACCAAAATGTTAGACTCTTTCCATGCCTACTCGAGGGAAGGACTGTTTCTCACTGAATCATTGATGCTGTATGTTAGTTATCACTGCAAGGCTCCTCTAAAACTCCTGATGCAATTGAATTCTGCTTGTGTTCTGTCGTTTGACAAAAGACTGTGAGCTCGTGGTTGTATGTAGGTATCAAAAGAAGAGATTCTCTCTGGACCTTCTGGCTGCATGGTTTTAGGACAAATAGCATAGAGTCAGCAGAGCTAAGTCTGGGGCAATTGGTGCATTTGAAAACCATGCACTGTTTGATGTTCGTACACTGTCAAGTCTCTTTTGTTTCTCTGCCTTGATCTTTTCATCTCTAAATAGAATAAGTGACATTTACTCATTGTGTCTGGGGAATTATTTAAAGTTTTAAGTGCTTTGAATAAAAAAAATAATAGCGATGATACTTTGTCATTCAGTAACATAACACTAAGAAATGCTGCCATTTCCAGTCTACTAGATAATCTAGCTTATTATATTGGCTACAACATCTACAGTGGACAATGTTCAGTTTCACCTAATAGTTTTGTTAACAAAATATGTATTTATTTTTTTTTTTAAAGTGACTGCTAAAATAGAATTTGGGAAGAAACATACTACCTCATGCTTAGAATTCAAGGTAATTTGTAATTTGTTGGAATTCTGAGAAATTTACTGCTTAGAATTTAGGGAAACAAGTCTAAAAGTGTATTTCTTGTATAGCTTCTTGTGCAAACCTTACTTCAATACAGATGAATACTGACTTCTACTAAGTGGCAGTAATACAATTACTATATACATTAGTAT
This sequence comes from Anseranas semipalmata, assembly GCA_013399115.1. Lineage (NCBI taxonomy): Eukaryota > Metazoa > Chordata > Aves > Anseriformes > Anseranatidae > Anseranas > Anseranas semipalmata. The sequence goes on along the minus strand of VXAA01006941.1, from coordinate 1,061,569 downwards.
GTATTTATAAATTTAGAATTTGTGGATTCATTATGTTCTACTTATAGGATGGAGAGTGGAACTGCATAAATGAAGTTGGATTGCAGGAGACTCTTTGTCTGGAACTCTAGAGGCTCAGGGATTTCTTGATAAAAGATTTATGATTGAATTCCTCAAATGCCAAATTCTTTTGGGGGCTGCTGTAGAGGTTTTCAAAACTCTCTGGAATTTTTCATCTTTAGGTAGTCTCTAAATTTAGATACTTTTTTTTTTTTTCATTTAAAATCTTTTTTCTGAATTCAAGTTCATATCCTGGAGATTTATGAAGACGTTTACTTAAATGTCAAAATAAGACAGGAATATTGCTATTTAATCAAAGCTAAATGGATTGACTAACTTGAAAACTTTTTCTTGGATCTGTATTAGGAATACTTTCTGTAGCTTGACAGCAATGTATAAACCAGATGCTGCACCATGCTCAGTGTAAAGTTCTTCCACTGAAAATGCTTTCTAATAATTACATAGCCTACTGCTAGTGAAACGCTTCCAATAATGAGGAAATTGCCGATATTAATTGCTAAGTTCATGTTTGCTGTTGAATTTTACCAATTATGTGTGTTCAAAAACCCTTTTACCAAAAAACTTCTGGAAATTTGTATATTTGAGTTTCTTTTTATTGCTTTTGAATTATTTGACTACATTCATGTCACATTTCTGAGAACCAGAAAACTTTTAAATCAAGGGTGTTATTTCTTTGGGGTTATTTTTTCTTTCACAATTTGCTTTCTCAGAGCTAGAAGGCTCTGAAAAATACTTGAATAAGCTATATGGTGCACAAACTTTTCTCTTGAACTTAATTTTAAGACATAATTGAGTTGTTATCCGCACAGTATTTTCCTTCCTGATTGCAAGAAATACCAGTCTGTCTCTGTAGATAATAAATGATGGAGATGCAAACTCTGTAATGGAATTTCACATGTACCTCACACAGCCTGGAAGACGAGAATCCTCTAGATAATATGTGATTGCTTCACATGCAGTGCTACATGCTCCCCTAAGCTTTGCCCACTGCTAAGTACAGGACCATGAGTGTAATTTTTTTTTTTTCCAAATTGCCAATAAAATCTATTTTTTGAATCCAACCTGCAATTCATGCTAGGACAACTTAAGAAAATACAGTAAAAAGAGCAAATTTTTTTCTTTCTTTCTTTCTTTTTTTTTTCTTTTTCTTTTTCTTTCTCCTGTTAAAAGCAGTGGCTGATAGAATCACTGCATTTACTGCTACCTTTGAAATGTATTTAGGCACCTAGCCCAGTGAATTAAATAATTTAAATATGACTAAGTGTTATTTTTTATTAACAAGCTAACTAGTAACTATGCACACAGTAGTGTTTCTTACTGCTCCCTGTAACAAAACTTGTATTTGGTAAAATATTTGGGATTTGCAGTTATGTTTTCTCTTTTAAGAGAATTCACACTGTATAGATCTTTCATATAGAAATATATTCGTATACTGCTTTTCAATAAACAAATGGAAATTGCTTGCTTTTCTTTGAATACTCCCAGTTGTCATTTACTTTGAATTTGTTTTATTAGCATCTCATAATATGAAGAAGACTATTTTGCACTCATAATGCAGTCCTGCTCTGTGATATTTTTTTATGTTAGTCTTTGGTAAATGTGCAAGGATCACTTTTTTTAATACAAATTTCTGAAGCTTTGGTGTTATATACATTCTGAAATTGCTTACTGTTTTGCTGTTAATATTTATATTTTCATAATTTGAATCTTCATGTACATTTAAAAAAAACTTCTTAAATTTTCATTGTAAATGAGAAGAAAACAGGAAGCAGATAAAAATCACAATTCTATAGTATAGGTGAAATTAAATTCCTACGTATTTTAGTATTCCTATTTGTATTACACTTGTAAGGAGGAAACCTAGGGACCAGGTTATGTACTAAGTCTTCTCAGAAAACCTGGTCACACTATCATGAAAATTAGTGAGAAGAATTTCAATTTTTCCAGTGAAAATTATATTCAGTTCAAGAACAAGAATTTGGTCCACATGTAAATTTTGTATATTTAGGATATAAAAGAATATATTACAGTATATATTTATTCAAGTAAAAAGTTATATATATGGAATCTGGTCAGGAGATCATGGATACTATTTATTAAGAAAAGATCTAGGGATATTTCATTATGATAAAAGGTCAGAACCTTGGTTTTAGATGTTGTGACAACACCTTTGAGCAACACTGTTCTGTCAGATACGAATGCACTATTGACTCTGAAGACAAAAATGCCCTGTACCTTCTTACCAACGCCACATTTCTCAGAGACTTTTTTTGGAGCTTTCCCATCATGTACTGACTTGGTCTTATGCAACTCTTCTTGTGAGTGAGTTAACTATGAATGACACAAAATACTTTTATCTAAGGCACATTAGATAAAGTTAGATCACAGGCATATTTTGTCTCTAACATCTCTTAGCAGTTAGTAATGAACAAATTGATTCAGATAAAAATCTCTATCCATAATATTTATACAGGCTTAAACAAGAACATGAATTTTGAAAAGTCTGGCAAATCTTTAAAACGTTCATGCATTTCCAGCAGGGAGTCAAGGATCAACATTCTAAAATATAATAATTAAAATAATGTAATATCACATCTTTGCCAAAATCGCTTATGCAAAGGGAATTGTTTTCTTGCAAAATAGCTAAATTAGAGTTCTAATCCTTCAGATGCACAGAGGAGTGACTTTTCACATGCTGACTAATCCCACCGGATCCGGTCAAACTACTCACGTGCATGCGTTTGCTGTTCCCAAAGAAAGAATCTGAAAGTTTGTACATTTTCTGGTTACTGTCTGATACATTATCACAAATAGTACTTGTACAGTTTTGATATAGTGAGTATCTTTTTGTCTTTCTGTTAGATTTTCTTTTATCTTCCCTGTGTATATGTACACACCAGCTTAGGCCTTTGTCTGCATGTTCTAAAGCAGCTGCTTTAAACTTGACTGGGGAGAAGTAAAAGTGAGAAAATGCCGTAGTGTTCTCAGTCTTCACATAAATTTTGACCGGTTGCAGTGTGGTGTTGGTGGGTTCCTTTACTGGTCAACATTAATAATGGACAAAACTTTGCCTAGCCTTTGGGTCACATAAAATGCTATTTTAGTGTTTCAGACTGCAGAATATTCAGTCCTCCTTCAAACTCTTTCTCTTCTGATTGTTCAGTTTACAAGAGATTTCTGACAGTTAGTGGTAATTTCTCCTAGCAGTGTTGTGTAGTGTTGTTCCTTCTGGCATCCCAGCTGGGGAGCTTTCAGAAAATCATATAGCACTGGCCAGTACGCTCTTGCCTCTTTCTGTATTCTTTCCTGTCAAAGTTTGTTCTGGGTGAAGTAGAGGCAGAACATAATCCTTTCTTGGAGTGTGTTAGGGAAACACAGAGGCATGAAAACCTCTGCAAACCCTGTGGAGTTGACGTTGCCATCAGAAGTGAGGATGAACCTTTCCTGAAGTAAAGACAGGGAGGCAGGGCCCATGAGCAGCTCTTTTATTACAGACACTCTCTGGTATTGAGTCTTTGAACAGCCAGTCAACTAGATTCTCCACTAAACCTTCAAATCTGGAAAGCTCTTCTTATCATTTGTTGAGATGCCACTTTCTTGGATGAATGCCTATAGCCATATGGCGTTGAATTAACACAGATTTTCACTGAATTAACACAGATTTTCAAATTTCATATGTTCTGATACCAGCACTGTTAGCAAAGTGGAAAGTGCAAATGTTTAACATATAAACTCTTTAAAGGATTTATAAATTTCAGAAATGAATGCTGGTTCTTAAACAAAACAATCAGCTATTGTTTGGTTCTGTCACTGTAGTTTCCCTAACATGTCTGCTGTCACAGAATAGAAGGAAATCATCTCTGTGTTGCTGTGCTTCTTATTTACATCAGAAAATCATAGAAAAACTCAGGCTGGGGGAGACCTCAGGAGGTCCTGTAGTCCAACCTCCTGCTGAAAGCAGAAGCAACACTGGCTGTGGGGCTTCTTCCAGGGTCAGGGATTGACACCTTCTCTGGGAAACCTGTTCCAGTCCTTAATTATTCTTCTAGAAATTTATTTTCCTCATGTCCTGTCTCCTGCTTCGATCTGTGACCCTTGATTCTCATTCTCCTGCCTCACCCTCAGCGAGGAGCTGGCTCTGTCCGCTCAGTAACAGAAGTGCTGCTGTGAGGTGCCCCCAGAGCTACCTCCTCCCCAGGCTGAGCTAGGCCCGGCGGCTTAACCTCTCCTTACAGGACGTGTGCTCTAGGTCCTGACCTGTCCTGGTGGCCTCCGCTGGACTCCCTCAAGTTGGCTGACATCGTTTGGCACTGGAGAGCCGCAGCTGGACGTGCTGTTCAGGTGTGTCCTAACATGTACTGGGAGGCAAGGGGAGGAATTGCTCTACTTGGCCTACTGGCTGAGCTCCTGATGGTATGATGATAGCAGCCCAGGATGCTGCCTGCCTGGGTGAAGCAAAGAAGTAGCTTCAGCTCCCCAAAACTGCTCGTGTTCTTTTTTAAGACAGTGTTTCAGAGTCCCGATTTAGCCATGTGATTTATTTGAGTGAAATAGCTGGATATTTGAAAGAATCTATTGATGCAAGCGGAAATTTTCACCGTGTGCTTCTGTGGCTTTAAATCTCATCCTTTATTTTTGGTAGGAGTTTTTGTTTATACTAATAGACCCTTTATTTGTGTGGGCTGACAGACATATCTCATCACTTAAAATACCCTGTACTTTTCTTAAATGTATAATATTACATCAGGCTACCCCAGCTGTATCATGTGATGTGGCCTTTACACCTTTTGATGCAATGTATGTTTGTTCTGCGTTGTGATATCAGTTTAAAGGTGTCACTTCCCTTGAGGAGCAAGCAATTATCTGTAGGTAACTCATATTTTATCGCTACCTATGACAAGAATCCAGTGGCAAATCTCTGGCCACTGGCACATGATCTTGTATTTCCTAACAAATTGTGCCTCTGTGCTGCACTGCACCTTAACAGTTTTAAATAAGATCCTGACATCTGTGTCATTGTGCTGTATTGTATCTTCATGGGAAATACTTTTTTTCTTAATTTAAACGCACTATTTTTCATCAAATGACAAGCATACATTAGGGCTCTCCATTTTAGCCAAGGTACTAAAGGCTATTTCAATTTGACTACAGCAGTTTTCTGCCAAATGGCTACTCTAAGTTATATTGTGCACATTACCCACCAGAAAGCACAGAGCTGATGAGAGTGCACTGTCAACTACACCACACGTCAATATGGAGGTTATTTGATTTGAAATTGGATTCTAACCTTCCTTGATCTGTTGTATAAATGGAGAAGCATGTGTTCAGGAAATTCTCACCAAGTTTATGAAGAATGTGATGTACATTTTTTTTATTATTATTTATTCTCAGAGTTTGGTTTTTGCTTTGTTAAGACTTCAGTTCTAGGTCTACTCTCTCTGATAAATATTCAGAGGTAAAGCAGAAATTTTTTTACATGGAAAGAAAACTTGCAAAAAAAATTCATTGCATGGATTTCTGCTCTGATATTAGTCAGGTGTAGGTTGCACACTTTTGTCACAGGATGCCTTTTTGACCCTTCTTTAAACATTTAAGACTTAGTTCAGTAGTTCATCCAGTATGATGAGACATGTTTCTTAAGTACAGCGTCTTCAAAAGTACTCTAAATATATAATATTCTCTGAGAGACATGTCAGTCATTGTCAAGATGAAAATAGTTTAAACGCTAAGTTCCTTGTAAACTGTGTCCTTGTCTTAGGGGCCTGTTCATAAAGCAGTGGCTTACTGTACGTGTGACACTTAAAAATGCTTGAAAAATAAATGGAGGTATACGATTTCATTACAGGGCAGATGGAAGTGTAGATATTATGATTCTGCGGGGCAGGGGGGGAAGAACTTGCTGTGCAACTTGCATGCATATCAGCAGCATGTGCATGGCCCTAAGGGCAGCACACAGAACTTCACAGAAAACATATTAAATGGGCATGGGGGAAACATCCTTTGACCTACATAAAAGAGCCTTTGTGTAGATCTCATGAGCAAAAGTTCGTGTTTTCAAACAGATAAAGATGTGCAGTTTCTTTGGAATCAAAGGTAGATTGGCAACACTTCTCAGGAAATGGCAAAATCATTACAAGTGTGTTTGGTATTCACTGCAAAACATTTATCATTGTGAAAGGTTTTGGCATCAAGGAGGCTGTAAGATGTGATCCCACATGAATCCCGTTGTAATTTAGCATTAATTGATGTTCATCCGTTGTAAAGTGCTGCTACTAAGTTAAAAGGAAGCAGAATGGAGAAGGAAAACACAGTGCCCTGACAAGTCCTTTACAACCTGACCATGTGATGGATTCAGAGATAACTGTAAAGTGATTAGCTCAAGAGTCTGTAGGTTTGCCAATGAATGAAGAACATACTGGGAGGGTGTCTTGCAAAACTTGGCATCTGGGGTGAAGCTAGCTGTATCATTCAGAGCAGTAATGAAGCTCTTCTGTGAGTTATTGCACCACATCCATCTTTTGAGAATAAGCTGAAATTTGGCTTTTGGAAGCATTCTGTACGAAAGGGGCATTCTGAAATGTGCCAAGTAATATGTTCTGAATCTGAAATACCACCCCTTCATTCGGAGGATGGGAAAGATTGTTCTCACCAATAAAAAGCACCTCTTGGGTTTGTTAAGAGCAACAGAAATACTTTAATAACGGAAAATGGAATACTTTACTGTTTAATGCTAAGTGTATTGTAAAATTTTTGTTTTGCTAGAAAATCAGAGGCAGTGGGACATGAATAATTTTTTTATGTATGAACATCTTCCACATGTCTATGATTCAAGAAATCTCAGTCAACTGTGCTGATGTATTAAAATACATTAATTACATATGTTACACATAGCAGGAATTACACTTCAGTTTTATCTAAAATGTTTCCCTGCTATGCATTGTTTAGCTGTGATGGCTGAATTTTTTTGTATCCTTCACGAAATTGAAACTTTCAAGTTAGCTTGCATACTAACGAGATGGAAATAATTCTTGAGTGGGGAAGCTTGTTAGAAGATTTCTTGCAATAAAATAATATTCAATTTTCACTCATGTATTTCACTTACTCTGCTAACTATTGTAATTTTTTTCTCCGATTTGCACATACATATTTGAAAAATTCATCCACTTCCCTCTAAGTACCCTACCTCCTATTATTATAATTTTATAGCAGTAGCACGTATAGGCCATGGACTCTTTGAGTTAAGCACTTTACAAATGTATAACAAAGACAGACACTGCACTGGAAAACCTACGGTGTAAGTCTCCAGTTTACACTTGTACACAAAGGATGGATAAAACAGGGATGATATATGGGAACAATGAAACGGTGCTCGCCATTATGAAGAACAGTGGTCAAGGCAACGTAGCTGCTTAGCGTCAGGCACTATGGCGGGAGAGAGTCGTAGGATGGGGACGTGAAGGGGGACAGGCGGCTCTGGGAAAATCCCACGGAGCCTCCCCTCCCCCTTTTTCTTGCTTTAGGTTGTTTTTACACTGTTTTAGTATCCATCTGGAGTGCAAGTTAAACAAGAACTGAGTCCTGGTTAAACTGCCGTCCCCCAGAATGGTTGTACTTTGACCCAAGGCGCAGTGGAGGCTGCGTTTTCACCCTAGCTTGAAAACAGCCCTTGGGAAGAAGTGGGTGCCTTGCACTTTGGGTTGTCTACTGCTGGCTTGTCCAGTAAGTCTGTAAAGTGAGGCACATCTGCAAGAAGGGCGAGAGATGAGTGGTGGCTGCAGAAAAGCATCCCCTGCTCGAGCTCTGGATGCGGTTCCAGAACATGCCCAGCCTGGGAGAGTCAGCTGTGTGATGGAGGCTGTGACCAATATCTCCCTTCTTGTGATCTTGCCTTTTTCATTACAGTGTCATGTATTATATGGCAGTAGGCTATTCAGCGCAGGAGATGGGACTTCAGTGAGCTATAATGCACACAAAAAAGTGTGACAAATTGCAATGACAAGGTTGCATTTGTACTACAAGGTACAGTCGGTTGTGATATGATGTAGTGGAATGAAATAATCCGTTCTTGGACAATGCTGGCTGTGGTGTGTTACGTGCTGCCAAGAGCTAGGGTTACAAATGCAGCTCGCCATCAGAAAATTATTTCACAGAGAATCAGAACAACCCCTCTCTAATGAATGCATATGTTGTAATAAGATAATAGTTAATAATGCTGCTGTTGCATCAGGAGCCTGTAAATTCAGCTTCATTGCATTTTGGATCTGAAAAGATTAGAAATCTATTCCCATGTTCATTTTGTACTGTCAAAAGGCTGCCAAAGAACCTCAGTGCCATGAAGGGGACATGCTGCCTGGTTTGTAACACGTGAATATGCATTATTATCTGGCTTCTGCTGCTTGGGCTATAACCTGCTCAAATAATTTATTTTTGTATGGTCCCGGAGCTTGCTGTGAAGAGGTAAGCTCCTGTATTGCTTTGCATCTGGGTATTTGCAAAACTCAAAGAAGTTCATGTCAGAATTGAACTTTGCTATGTGAATAGTACCTATCCAAACATGGCAAGTACTTCCGAAGACAAAGTGAGTTTTAGTTTACGTGCTTTTGTCTTACTACCAAGATTTTGAGGAGCTCCACAGTTACTTAAGTGTGTAGCATAGTATTGGAAAATCTCCCATCAGTCTCTCTCTCTTTTTTTTCTTTCACCATTCCCCTTTTCCCTTCTCCTTTTCCTCTTTATGGGAAGGAGCTTTGTGTGATGACTTAAAAATTTTGGTCTTCCATTACAAAAAAAAAAAAAAAAAAGTAGACAGAAGGAATAATTCTTCAGAATTCTTCCATTATTACAAAATGTCTGTTTTAGTCTTGACTGCTATTTAAAACTACGCTAATGCCTGAAAATAAAACAAAACAAAACAAAACAAACTTAAAAAGGAAGCAATCTTTCCTTCTCTTTTACTGAATCGTGTTCAAAACTTGTCTCGGACTCAGTGGAGAAATATGCAAAAAGTACTTATATATATTAGATTATTTCTTTGAAGGTTTTTCTCTCCTTAACCAGCCTCATTTGTTGATGAAACTCTGAAGTCTTTAGATATAAATACGGTGATTATGCTTTTTATTCCTGAAGAGGCTGAAGGGAACTCAAGTGACACGTTACCGGTCTCGACAGAGCAACTCACTGGATGTCCTCTGACTTGCAAGAGAGTTGTATGCAGACAAGAACAGATTTTGATTTTTTTTTCCTGTGTTATAAGGGCTTCCTATTTCATTTTATAATACCCAAATTCTATAGTATATAACTTATTCAAGTATAAGATGTATCGAAATATACATATTCCTTTATATGGATGTATAATAATGGAGGAAAGGCCCAGGCATGCCCCCAGACTGAAATTTAAATTAAGTAAATTCAACGGAAAGGAAATGTTGCCAATAGAACATTTACCTAAATCATCCCTCTAAAGATTAAAATATCACCATAACATTTACAAGGAAAACCTGAGACAGCCTTAAAGCTGATGTGATCCCAGTTGTCTTCCCTGCCCTCTCTCCTCCCTTCACCGCCATGGTGTTGGGTTCTCCTCTCACTATGAAGAGTCAGTAGGTTTCTCTCTTCCTTTTCTTTCTTTCTTTCTTTCTTCTTCTTCTTCTTCTTTTTTTTTTTATAAACACAGCTGTATTTTTTTTTTTTAAACTAGTTTTAAAGAAGACATTTCCTTGGTGCAATTGCGATTTTTAACAACTGCTAAGCTCTTTGTAGCAGATCTCCACTGGCGTAGAACTAAAATCTGGAAGTAATCAGCAACCACTGAACATCAGAAATTCTTCAAAAAACATTTAAACACAGCTGGAGTCTGCTGGTAGTTGGGATAGGATTCAGGTACCTAATCCCTTGAGGTTAGTTGCCATCCCCCATCTTCCTTGTCTTATATGTGGAACTAAAAAGCCCCAGGGTGTTGATGGTTGTAAAGAAACTGCGGCATCTGACACCTGCTGGGAGCAATAAATAAAGAGCTCTGCTGCCATTGTCAGCTTGTGCTTCCTCCTGCCTGCTGCACGGCTGCTGCTTGTGCGGTGCAGGAAGGAGAGAGGAGCTCTACCTGTTTAGCCATGTAAACAAATCTGATAAGTAACAGAAATCACTGCGGAAAAGCCAGCAGTTTTTGACACGCGTGCTTGACCTGTAATACAAGCAAGTCTGCTTAAGAAGTAAACAAAATTGTAACTTCACTTCAAAGAAATATAGTTGTAATTATCTTAGAGATTACATGGCTCTGAGAGTGTTTCTGTATCCGGCTTCATTCACTTCGCAGCATTTTTCCCCCCTTTTTTGGATTGGTTCTGATTTCCTTGCAATAGTGGTTAGCCTGCATAATCTCTCTGGCTTGGATTATCTCATCTGTTCATACAGTTCATGAGTAACAAATTAAGGACATCCATCATTTTGCTCTGAAATGAACTTGTGCTTTTACTATATAAAGAAACAAGCAAAAATGCCTCCCTCTCAACACCACTACTAAACATGTTTTCTCTCTCACCTCCTATACATGCAAAGAGTGCTATGTGTCTAGGTGAACTGAGAGACTGGTAGCGTGGCTGGGAGTTGGCAGCACGAGTAGTGAGCCTGGTTCCCTTGCACCCCGTCTGCGAGGTGTTTGAGTGCTGCAGATTGGCCTGGGCTGCTGAAGGAGAGGAGGGGATGGACTTTCAGTGGTCTCCTGCAGCCCATGCTAACACTCTTACCTGTATCTGTTCTGGAAGGGTCCTTTGAGGAGGAGGAGTGATGAAGAGACATGCTACTGTGGGGATCAGACTTTAGAATTAAAATATTAGTACAGATACCTGTTAAAAGATAGTTGGAGTCAATTAGATGCAGCAAAAAGGCATCTTCTATTCTTTACCCAGGCCCCTTCTGACCCCTGTAATCATTTTCCTCATCTGTTTAAGACATAAGCAATTAAAGCATTTTTTCCACAAAATGTAGCCCTGCATATCTTGCAGTCAAATTGCAAAATTCGCAGGTAAATCTGCAAACTGGGGAGTTAAATGGGACTTGAGTCCCATTGATGATTTGTGATGATCCTCTGCACAAGAGTGAATTTTACTCACTAGAGAATAGTGCTGAAGAATTACACTTTGAGAAAGGTATTCTTTTTCTTTCTTTCTTTCTTTCTTTCTTTCTTTCTTTCTTTCTTTCTTTCTTTCTTTCTTTCTTTCTTTCTTTCTTTCTTTCTTTCTTTCTTTCTTTCTTTCTTTCTCTTTCTTTCTTTCTTTCTTTCTTTCTTTCTTTCTTTCTTTCTTTCTTTCTTTCTTTCTTTCTTAATTTTGAATGACTCATACATCTGGTTTGCAGCCATATATTGTATTTAAGTATTACAAGCCTATAAAACTTCTTGAACAGTCTAAAATCCTATCAGTGCTATAGACAAGCACTGTAATAGAGTCAAGAATGTGGAAAACCAAAAGAAAAGAATTAATCATCAATGAAATTATCCTTGTTCACACTCTTATCACTTCGTAGGACCATACAATGTTAGATGGATTGATTAACTTATTGTAGAAAGTCAATTTGACTTTTGGCGTGGAGCGGCAGATTTTAAGCCCGTGATTTTCAGGAAAATAGAAAATTTATTGTGTAATTTTAGCCTAAAGAAATTTGGGCCTTTTTTGCCCTATGTCTGAGATAATCAGGTTGCAAGTAAGCTTAAAACAGAGGTAGAATTTGCTTATATTAATTTTGTTAAACACCTCAAAAGTTGGTGATGATGACTGCCTCAAATTTGTGTTGGTTTTAATTTTCATTGCCATGAAGAAGAAAAGTCCATGATTTTCCATGGACTGCAGCGCAATTTCACTGTAGTACCTTTGAAGTGTGATGTGTATGAGCAGATGAGAAAATTAAACCTTTTCCACTATTCACCAATGTAGGCAGTACCATAGGCCATTATGCCAGAAATAATTTAAAATCACTTAAACATTTAAAATAGTCCACAGAAATGATCCTAAAATGGAATTATATGGCTTTAAAATTTCAATGTGATTATGTTTTATTATTTACATTTCAGTAGCTGAGACTATTTTCTGTTCCTTCCTACATGATATTTGCTTAAAGTAATTATACCAACTGAGAACAGTGGCAGATTGAAATTAAATGTTTGGATTAAATATTTTGTCAGCAAACATGCAGCAACTGCTTTACTACTGCTTCTCTTCTTCTCTGCATACTGATTACAAGAAGATTAGCTTTTATCTTGGCATGATGTTAAAATGCCTAGATAAATGCTATTTGATATTGCAGCTTAAAAAAATATCTAGAAAGAATCTGGATCTAAACAATAAGGGATGTACAATATGAAAATGAAAGAAAGATGTGATAAGTTTATCTGCTCAGTGCCTCACCCTATCCTCAAATGGGCTATTTTTATTGTATTTCCAATTAGTCTGGATTGTAGTTAGGACCAAAATATGATTAACTGAAGGCTTCCACATTGCTGCTGGTCTAAATATATGAACTTCTCATGGGGCTTTTCAGATGAACTAGAATTCAGGACACCTACTGCTTTCTAATCCTGAAACATGGGAAAACATTTTGGTTCTGCACTAATAATGAAAAAGTCTGTTATCTCCTATCTAACAGGAATTCTCATTAACCTTAACAAGACTTTCACGTGTAGATAAGCAAATATAATACGACTTCTCAACCATGGCAGTTTCAGTGCAGAAACTTAGAATGAAAATTTCCAACCGATACACCATAGCTTTAGTCCTCTTTTCAGCTACGTTTTACGTTGCCAAGATGTATTTCTCACTGCTGCACCTGCAGCTTCATGCCTTTGCCTCCCTTCCAGCCTCCCTCGGCAGTGCAGCCGCCCCTGCACCATCCGTGCATGGAGGGAAGCGCTCCTTGGGGTTCCTGAGCTAGAGCTCGAACCTCAAGCTGCTGCTTTCTCCTCCAGCCTGGGTCTGATGCTGCTCCTTTGGGAGAGGAGGAAGGATTCCAGCTGTGACCGGTGCTCTCTTTCTTCCGGAGGTCATCCCACTTGTTTGCATGGTTAGCTCAGCCTAGGTGCTTACATTTCTCTGCTATGACAAGTCTTACAGGTAGGTCAAACCCACCTCATTCTACAGATGTTTCTCCAAATGCAATAGTGAAAGAACATTATTTCTAGAAGACTTTTCTGTAACCTAGCTTCATTTTAAAATATTCACGTTTGTAGATAAATTCTACCTACCTTTGCTCTCCCTGTAGACACAAGGAAAGAAATGCTTATGTTAAATGTAGTACTATGTATGGCTGTATATTCTTTTACACTTCCTTCTGTAAAATGCCTTCCCTTCTGGTTGGGTCCTTGGCAAGCTCTTGCTCTTGTGTATTTCTGCCTAAGGAACAGATACCGAGATAGTAACAGTTTTGCCTCTTCTTGAGGATAAAGGGAGGTGGATATAACATTCTCGACTCTTTTCAAGAAAAGGCAATTTTTACGAGGTAACAGAAGAAGATTTCTCTCTGAGGGACCACATTACCCCAGAGACTCATCCTCTCTCATCTCACCGTATGTTGTGCCAACTTCTGGAGTATCTCAGCACAGGATTTCCTCCCTGTTCTGTGAGGCATTTAAGTTCAATGTGTTCAGTACTTAGAAAAGGAGCATATTCTCCTTCCAAGCCATTTGTTGATACTATTTTACTGCTCAAGAAGGATAGAAGGTTGCTAGAATACTTTGTGTGTGCATTTAAAGGTCTTTGGATATGGACTATACAGCATACTGTTAGAATCACTGAACAAGTTAGAAAGATGGCATGGTATTGGAAAGGTTGATGGAAAAATCTTAGTAGACAGATGCATTGTTAAGGCTTCTCTAGGGCAAGTTTGAGTAGTGAAGTTTGGAAAGCCATTAGCACAGCTGCACCAGCGTATGTTGGTACAATCTGTCTTTAAATATTCTGCTGGCAACAGTGTGAGTAATACAGCAGCAGAAATGCACCTGACCACATGCGGTCATTTCTATTCTCATTTTAATTGCCTTTTAAGGAGCACTAAGGAATTCCAAATAATTCTAGTGTGCTTCATCAGCCAGCTGTGAAATACACTATTGCAGCTACATAAAAATAAAGACTTAAAAATAATAAGTATGTGTGCAGGCAGCTTGCTTTCTCACCCGAGGATGTTAAAGGCACTTACGTGTCATGGATGTAACAGAGCATTTGGAAAAGCAGACCCAATTCATACTGGGCACATGGCATGTGATTTCCTATTGAGCTATAAAGAGGAAAATAGCATAATCAAATGCAAAAACTTTTCAGAGCTGTCAGCTAGCACAAAGCTGCTTCTGGGAAAATAAACGGCACTATTTACAAATTGTGATATCATCAGGAGCTATTTATATAGCAAAAATAATTTACACTCCAATTACGTATTTGTAGATAGTCCAGCCAGAAATGGCCACTTGTGTCATCCAGCCTGACCCCTAAACTAGAAATGAGGCTAAAGCTGGCTTTTTAATTATGAAATATACTTTCCTCATTGATGACCACTTTTTTTTTTATTATTATTATTATTATTACAGCATTGAAAACATCTCTGGTTTCAATAGCCAAGCACATTTCAAGAGGATCAAAAAAAGAAAGTTATTAATATGTAAAGGGCTTTTTGGGCAATTAATCATAGGCTCATAGGAGATGCTAGATCATCACCTCTATATCTTGCCAGAAGAGTAATTTTTTCAGTTTTTTTCCAGTCAGATTTAATTTGTGGTAAGCCATTGGGTGTGTACTGCTTTACTTGGGAATTGATCTGCATTCTATCATTCATGTGGAATTTTCTCCTTTTAGCTTCCTTCAATTATTCATAATTATGGAGATTCATAAATTAGATTAAACTGCTAGATTTATTTTCTCTGTATATAACCTGGTAGCTAGATTTGATAGGGAGAGATTTCTTTTTGTTTGGGTAAGCCATGAAGGAGTAACCTAAGCTCTTTAATTTGAATCTACAAGACAGGATATCCTGAATTTTGAGACATCTCATGCAAAGAACTTTTTTTTTTTTTTAAAGAATTCAAACATCTCTTTAGACCCAATGCAAATTATCAAGGATAATTGGTTGGTGAAAAAAACAGTACCAGGGAGCAAGAGGGCACCAGGTATTTCCCAGTGCTTAGCAGCACCTGTAGTGAAAGGTCACTCATCTGCCTGAACATTATTTGATCTTTGCTTGTTACAGGATTGAGATAACTGTTAAAGATTAGACTAAGAAGTGTATTTATCTATTTGTTTAAATCACGCATTCAACAGTGACTTGTGTGATAAAGAGTTTTACTGGAGTCTCTGAACAGACTTTCAGCTTCCCCTGCCTGTACAGCTTGCACAAACAACAGGTAAAAGCAATTACATGTGCTGTGGGAGAGATTAAATGGTTTTCTCACAGACATAAAAATAATATTCTTGTCATGAGAATGATGATGCTATGTTTGCAAAGCCTGGGAACCTGGGCAGGCATAGTATCTAAAAAAATTAACACAATAATTAAAAAGATATTCTGGGCATTTTTAATAAAACAACATTGCTATATTAGTGAAGAGAATTTCCCCCTATATTATTTAAAGTCATTTTCCATATGCGATATATACAGCATTGGGAGCTGCCTGATGAAAGTTACCTCCACTTCAGTTCACTGAAAAAAGTTTTGAATTGAGTGTAAGGTTTCCGATTTCTCTTGCTAACCTGTGTGGAAATCGCTGGCTGCTTTGCAACAAACAAACAAATAAATAAATAAATAAAAATAAAAATCTTAGGAGGAAAGAGTTTATTCATATATTTTCTGTTGCTAGCGAAATCTTTAGCCACCATTTGTGCATGTTTATTCCAACACTGGAACTTAGAGGAAGTAGTCAATATATGTCAGAGATCCAGGAGAAACGTGCGTGTTAGAGTGGCAGCTCATTAAGGAACATCATATGTGCGGTGTGTGATGAGTGCGGCTCATACACAGCATCGGGGATAATACATTAGCATTCAGGAATAAGACGGAAGCTTTGCTCCTCAGTCTACCTCTCAATGCTGGGTAAGGAACACTGCAGCTACGATGCCTTCCAGGATGGTTGAATTTTGCAGGTGATTTGAGCGGCAGAGCTTTGGTATCGAACCAGTATTGCTACCTCAGAGTGAAAAGAATGCTAATAATATATAACAATATCTTACTTTTTAAAGTGCTTTCCACCCTGAATTATCATGAAGACTGAATGAAAAAGCTTCTGAAGTAATCTAGACTATTCTCTATCATTGCTGAATTGTTTCTTTCTAGGTGTCGGCTTTTCACTGTTAAATGTCTTAGCAAATGAGGTACTTGCCATGTCTGCTGAAGACACAAAACAGAGCCCAGGTAATATAAAGATTGCCCTGAGATCAACTAAACAATAGTTGCTCTTTGGTCAGTTGAACTTGTTGCAAGATCTTCCCTAGTTTTTCTCTCTCATTTCAGATCTCTTGACTCTTGAAAAAATCTTCTCATGTATCATCACTTAGAAGCTCTCCAGTCCATGGCTTTGATTATAGTACCATGAGTGACTTGACCTATTATGATCTGCAAATGACCAAATTACTTCTACAGAAAGATACCAAAGTGACCTTATTTGTAGCTCTGAATTCTCTACCTATCACCCTACATTTTCAGTGAATCCCACAATTAGGATGGGTAAATGTAATTTCACTGTTTTCCTAAGACTGTACTGAGACAGGAACTCAATCTAGTGCTGATGAAGTTAATGGACTTGCTCTCTGGGCCCCCTAGAGTGCTCTTCATTTTACTTGTTGCCAACAACGACCTTTTTATAATCACAATCACATCTGCTAGAAGAGTGAGTTGTGAGCTTTCACTCTTGAACCCCCTTTCACTGTATTCCACAGAGACAGAGCCATCCTGCGTCTTTATCCCAAATTGTTACTCAAAGCTGAGTACCACCTGGATGAGACTGTCCATCTTCAAAGGCCACTGTCTCCCCTGTGATACGTTACATTCCATACCATGGTAAGGCAGGCATTTAAGGCCTCTGTTTTCTTAAGACAAAAAAGTGAAGATGTCATCTAGATTTTGAGAGTCCTCAAGGAGCAGAAGGATCATCTTTTCTAGCAATTATCAATTACCTGGATTAAGGTATATTTTAGGATCTGTTCTACATTAGTTAACAATAACCGAGAGCCTAAAACAAATAACAGGATTTCAGAATGTTCCCCCACTAAAGCTGTATGATGTCCTCTCCTAGAGCTCTGTGAACATAGCTTAGACAGTAGCGGTCTTTCAAAAATGTTTACTAAGATCTCTCAAAATGTCTTTAAATGGAAATCTCTGTCCTTTCTTTTTTATTTCCTTTGGAATGATTGTGCTGAGTGATACATTATTTTGCTCGGGAAAACTGAAAAATAACTGTCATCCTTCTAGTGTAATCATCTGCTTGGACAGAGGACTCTGGGTAGAGCCCTCGAGGTAGCTGGACACCTTATAGTCCTGTCTCCAGGTCCAACAGGCACATATGCAATGCCAGCAGGCAAGACTTCCAGGAAGTTCCTGATTCCTAATAGTTATGGAGAGCTTGTCCAAACTGTCAGAGGTGAGGAAGATATTTGGCAAAGGTTACAGTTAATATTTTAAAGAAGTCAGTCATGATGGTACTGTGTTTTTTTTTGTTTGATTGGTTGTTTTTTTGTTGTTGCTTGTTTTGTTTGTTTTGTTTTGTTTTCATTTAGGCATATTTTGGCTTTTCTCTTTTAAAAATGGAAAATAGTTACATAGTTTTGCTGTGCCAGTCATGTATGCTTTTACTGTGAGAAGAGGGGTGCATTTTCTGTTCTTTGTAGACAACAGTGACACTGTCCCACTAGTGCCAATATTTTATGCTCATAGTCTTTTTGTTATAATTAATTGTACATTAAAAGATTAATAAGATAGTGGAAAATGGTGGCCAATTTTTCCAGCTGAAACTAAGGAGGGAATATAGATGGACAGAATGTAATTAAAGAGGCTGGAATTTGGCCAAGACGCTGGCATTGTTATTTTTGCTCTTGCAAAAGTACCATGGGATCTTTAATGGCCCTGAGTGGCCTCGGTTGTATGTCTCTTTTGAAAGATGGATGCTGGTGATCCTCTACTGCCTCTTGAATGCACTGCCTAATGCCTGCCTGGCTGAGAGCTGAGAATAAGAGCAGGATGAAGAGATTCATTAAACACTGAAAGATCAAACTGAATGAATGGTGAAACTGAGGACCCCTGCCTTCTCTAGGAAGAGTCTTGTTGCTGCCTTGGGGAAGTGGTGGTCTGATCCACAACTCATTGAAATCAATGAAAAGAATCTAATTGATTTCAAAGG
Source organism: Anseranas semipalmata (assembly GCA_013399115.1). Taxonomy (NCBI): domain Eukaryota; kingdom Metazoa; phylum Chordata; class Aves; order Anseriformes; family Anseranatidae; genus Anseranas; species Anseranas semipalmata. The sequence continues at coordinate 1,043,148 of VXAA01006941.1, read as the reverse complement.
ATTTTGGCTCAAGCCCTGAGTTCCATTTTATCTCGCTCTTTGTTCTCTTGCAAGGATTAAAGTAACCAGGAAGTCTTGCATCTGAATACATCTTCCCAAAACATAAAATGAAATTGTCTCTATCTGTTCAAAGAGATTTTCTGTAAGAGCTGCTGCTCAAGGTCAGGAGAAAAGGGTCTGGGCAGGTTCCTGGCCTGGAGCACAGCTCCACTTGGGTTGTGGAATGAATCAGCTCAGTACACGTGGACCTACAGAATTCAGTTGTCATATATCTGTGGGGTTTTTCTTTTCAATCTCATTTACAGGATCTGTGTACCAAAGATGCGCTTTGGGTTTACCTCGTTTTTCTGTAGCTGTTCATGAAGGGGTAATGTGTCAGAGCAGATAAAAGTCACGTGCCTGTCATGTTGTGAGGAGCTGTGTTGTAGGGATGGTTCATAGGTGTATTTTTCAAACTGCTCTCATACTTTCACCTTCCTTTTGGAATGAATTTGAAGTACTTTTTCCTCTAGGTAGTCAAAGTGCTTTCTGCTAGGTTACCTGGCAATTTCCATTATATGCACTGTTTTCAGACAATAACTGCTTAAAAAATTAGCTTGTACAAGCATTCATTTTTGGTCTGAAATTTACTTGTGTTATCTCTGGAATATTACAAGAGTAATGGCTTGACTTCAAATATGGCTAAATTGCAAAATAAATTTGCTTATTTGATATTTGTGAGAATATTTTGCACAAAAACTGGGACATACTCTGTTGATGTGAGAGTACCAACATCTATACATGATTTGGATGTCTGATGAGCTGCACAGCTAGCAGAGGGGAACCCCAAATGTCTATCTGAATGATGCTGAACGTTACAGATACCTGAAATGCAAAAGAAATTCTACATTTGAGTACCACAAATGGCCCTGAACCATGTGTACAGTGTGTCGTTGCAAATATGTAGGTAGTTAACTTTAGGCAAGCAAAGCTAGAACCCATGCTAAAGCTACACTAGCATGTGTTGAAATAGGGTAGGAAGGTGTCTACCGCAATCCTATCATTTTTTTTTTCTCTAGAAAACACAGTAAAAACTTTTAAAAATCAAATATTTTACCTTATCTTATGTTCCAGTGTCTTTTCAATGAGTCATTCCCTTATTTAATGTGTTCTCTCTTTCATTAATAAGGGAATACAGTTAGCAGTGTATGATTTAGAGGAGCCCTCTTTTACAAGGCCTCTTTTATGTAAAAATTCTTTTAGAACGTAACAGTCCAGGGCTTTTGCTTTTGTCTCTGCTTGTGCGCAGCCTTTCTCTTGTTTTGGTATTTTAGTGACTGTGGAGAAATGACCCTTGAAGTTATAGTGTCAGGCTGGTAATGAACTGACATCCAGGGGAAAAAAACATAAACCTTTTCTTTCATTGTTCTATCTTGTTGTGTGTGTGTGGGTTTTTTTTTTTTTTTTTTCCTTCCCTGTAATTAGACTTGCCACCATAAGGGACAGTCTTACTTATTAACAGCATCTTGCTCACCTTTGCAGAGGGACAGGAATGGCTAAGTGAAAACATCCCCCTCAGTACCAGTCTGGGAGGTGGACAGAAACTGGCATTCACATAATCCTTTTTTTTTTTTTTTTTCTCCTGAATTAACCTCTCACTCCTTAGGGACCATCACCTTTTGTGTGTGTGTAATCTCTCTTCTTTGTTACTTTTGTGATTTCTCCCAAGTCATGAAATTTGAATACAGACTTGCAATCTAAGATTTTGGTTCAGACAAAGAGCTATGGTTCTAACTACCGCTGTTCTGCATAAAGATGTAAAATACAAACCCAAGCTGATTTTCTTGCTCTAAAAGTTTCCAGCTATCGTATCACTTCAGTGTGGGCAATGACATCACTAAGAAGCGTGAAAAGAAAGTGCTGATGTTGTTGATGCTTCTGCCAGAGTTGCAGCTGTATTGCTACCTCTCCAAGTAATTTGTTTTCCTAGAGAATTCTGAACTGTTGCTGCAATAAAATGTGCAGAAATGTTTTTCAAGGCAAAAGAGACCAATATGTTGTTATTACTGCAAAGTTATCGTGGTTTTACCAAAACATCTAGAGTCTAACAGTTAAGCTATAGCTTAACTGCTGCAACTGTTAGAGCTACAACTGCTAAATAGCTCCGCTTCTCCTTTGTCCTTTGTTTCCAAACCCCAGTCATCCACTGCTCGCTCTAAAGGAGCATCTCTGTTAGCGAGCTGGAGTAGTAAATCACAGGTCTGATGATATTGGTAACGGCACTGAGCAACCTTAAACAAGTCAGAAATTGTTTACTCCATTTGCAGTTTTAGCACACTAATCTTACCGTGTGCGAAAAGAATCCCATTCCCTCACATCTCTTACACCTGCAAGCTATGATCAGCATCGAGACCCGTGTTCTCGTCTGGTATCGCATAGACTTGCCAAAAGCTAGTCAGTGAGTTAGGCCTTTGTTAGGGCATGGTGCTGTCCCCATGCCTATTGGGCATTGCGAGTAAAGCAAGCTGTCAGTCTGATGTGTTTACAGATAGATGGGTCAGGAGTAGAAGCAATTATTTTAAATGTGACCTGACCACTGCGGAGCTGGAGAGATTTTGCACATTTATAAATGACCATCTTCATCAGACATCCAGCCAAGGATGTATTACCAAGCCAGTTGCCTGAAAGCCTTTTGTGGTAAATCAAAGAATTAGAGTCGATATTATTTAGACCATTCCTCGCCAGTGCATGGAGCTTTCACAGTTTCTAGGAAGCTCACATACCTTTGCTTGGAAAACCCAAAAATCAAATGTACCCCATGGGCTTCATGTGTTGTTCTTCTGCTCATAGGAGGACTTACTAATAACACAGAAAAAAACAGGGCAGATATTATATATATACTTCTCAACTGAAGCCTTTTATCTTTATTCCCTAATATATCTCATAAGGATACCATCAGGTCTCTGTATCACCTTTTTCAGTGCTGTTTTTTCTTTCTAACAAACCATTTCCTTCTGTAAGCCATTACCTAAAACAAAGTTTACACTTCTGATTTGCACACGGGGATGCTATTTAATGTCTGATATTCTTCATGACCATCTCTTCACTTTATCTCATTTTAGAATAATGATAAAAGGAGCTTTGGTCCCCTGCTGTTCACTGTGCCCTTCTCTGAGCTTGCTTTCCTCAGCCTTTTAAAAAACCAAACTCCAAAACCCTGTTTGAAACAAAGCATGCTTAATCCTTGGGCCTGCCAAAAACATGCTCATTTATGGAGAAAGTAGGTGTGCAAAAGTGTCCATATTCCATTTATACCCTGGCTGTATGTGGTCAGGGTATAATTTGGCCCCGTACACAATTTAGACTAAACTCAGAGCTCTTCAGCGTAAAGTGCGGCTGTGAAGTACTGGAAGAAGATTGCTAAGCACCTGCCCTGGCGATATCCCCCCAGATCTCTCCTAGGCCAGTTGCAAGTACCCTGAGGAAGACTTTCGGTAAGTTCCCTTTACTGGAAGTTGCAACAGGATGATTTAAACCACTCAATGCCTTTTAGCACCGCTGGAGTGGTGTAGAGACAATGTAACAGTGTAGGAGGGAGAGAGGAAGGAAGTGGGCCGGTTCATCCTTATAATCTGTGTTTTTACCCTTACAGTTTATAATTTCTTTTTTTTTTTTTGTTATTATTAAGACATGATTAATTTTTCTTCTGAAGAGACTGGCTATTTTGTCACCTCATCTTTGTCCAAATTTACATGAAACATTTAGAGGGTAATCATGACACTTCCTAGAGACCTCAGGTACAGGTTCTTTGGTGCAAGAGTGTGCTACCACTAGTCATATATCAAAGTCTGAGTCTGGTCACCTTGTGCATCATAGGGCAACAACCACATTTATTGGTCCTTAGCATTTGTCAGGTAGCTGGGCTTTGAATATAGGACAGAATTATGTCTGCTTCCCACCCTCTCCTCCTTCTGAAGTGATATTTTTTAATTATGAACCATATAATACCTCCCAGACACTGAGATCATGGTAGCTTAAGATATGATGGCAAAAGAAATTTTCAGTCAATGCTACCATATACATACCTCTCACTCGTGGTCTCATCTCTCCTTATGCATCTCAGAAACAGGGAGGACATGGTCTGAGTACCTTTCATGCTATTCTAGCTTTATTTTCCTTTCCTTCCTCTGCAATCCACATGAGAAAAAAGAGGAGGAGAAAATAAGGGCAGGAGGGAAGAGGAAAGAAGCAGTAACAGTTTCTTTGCTACTTAATCTTCAGCAAATGGTAGTCTCCAGCTCTCAGAGAGAGCTTGAGACCACTCCTCTTTGGCAACAGCACCTTTCTACAGGCTCGCACTGTGAAATCACTGCTTGTCTGCACCCTTCTGCTGGAAAAGCTCCTGAAATAAAACTTTCCTTCGATTCCCCAGCCTCCCCTGTCATTTCCGCGCAAGTCAGTAGAAGTGGTGCTCCTTTGTACCCCGCTCCCTCATGGATGGTGGCAAATCTGTGGGCCCTCTTCTAAGGCGGTTCTGGGAAGTGAGGTGAGATAAATATAACTTAAAAGTTTTCAGGAGCTAATGGGCAGCAGTTAAATGACAGGATAGTTTCTAGAGGAATGTGGAGTGTATGTCCTCCAAGGTATGAATAAAACAATTAGGAATGTTTAGCCATTTGTTTGCCAAGGTGAGTAATTAAAAATACATTTTTTGAGAGAGCGTGGAAGATGTCATTGTCATGGCCAGTACTACATTAAGAAATTGGAAGAAGAGTGGACCAGCTGACCTAATGGGCTTTTTCTGTTTCTAATGACTGTTGATATACTCATTCCCTGCCCTTTTGTTTTTCAGATGTCTTACTAGGGCCAAACTAATCCACTGTGTGCCTCTAGTGCAGATGAATTTAGCTCGAGATCTTTAGTTTGTTAGCACTGAGCTGTGTCTAAAAATCTAAAGTATATATCTGAGGTGGTATCATTTCTTTTTCAGTATCTGAAATTTTTGCACCAAAATAGCATTTTCAGCAATCTATTTGTGCATAGTGTTCTTAAGGCTAATATATAGGTCACCTCCTATGTAAGAGCACTTTGGCATGCTTTTGTAGATATCATTGTTTTGGCATGTGTCCCTGTTCCCCTCTCCCAGTCTTTTTGACTGGTCTCACCCTGGGGAATGCACACGGAGCTATCGATACTGAACTGAGCGTCTTCAGGAAAGAGGGAGTGCCTTCATAGGAGTGAAGTAAAAATATACAAAATAGGCTATTTTTACACCAAATACATTTGGCGACCAGTCTTTCCTATCTAAACCTGGTGGTTTTTATAATTGAGGAATTCCCACTCTTTAACCTGTACGATAAAGTAGCGTTCAGGAAAATAGAACTGAAAGGGTGCTGGGTGCTCTTTAGTGGCCAGAGGAGATGACCTGGAAACACAACTTTTGGATTGTGTTTTTGTTCCACCAATTTTTAATCTCTCTGGACTTGGTTTATGTCTTTAAGCATGTAAAGCAAATTCTGCTCACCTACACAGCTCTTATGAAACTTGGTGAATGTAATTATGATAAATTATTTACCTGTATTTACTAGCAGTGATAACTCAGCACCAGGAGAAACAGTTAAAATTATTGGCCTTATCTTGTTTGGTTGTTTTTACGGTATTTTTTCAGAATTTAATTCCTTACTCCCTTTTCCAGTCTTGATCCTATCTCTGCACCTCCTTGTGACTGAAACTCTGTCTTTCTCTCTTCTGAGCCACTCACTCACTTCTTTATAAATTTCCTCTTAAGCCCTTCCTTTTCTATTTAGCTTATGATTGACTCCTCTGAAAAGCATTTTGTGCTATTGTGTGTGAACTTAAATTGTATTTTACATAAAAGGTACAGGATAAAATAAAGGGAAGGGTGGGAGATGATGCATTAGTGTGTGGGCTGAAAGATGGAACAAAGGGTTGTTTTTTAATTCATGCTGGAAATAGAAAATAAGATATTTGCTACACTTCTGTGCATGTCAACAAAACTGTGACTTTACTCACAGAATGAGAAGTATGAAAACTCTCTTTAAAACTACCGTGGTATGATAAGTTAAGAATCTAACCATGTCATTTGCTGATAAAAATAATCCTAGGCTTCTTTTTAAACACTTGTAATAATGTTGGACAATGTGAGCAAAAGAAAATAATTTGCATTATGAAAAAATCCTGTAAATATATCTGCTGAATTGCAATGTGCAGCTCCAGCAGGATATTGCTTAGAGAGATTTTAAAACATTTATTGGAGGCATATATTACAGTATATCATTTACTGGCTGGAAGCCATGCAATATGTGTCTTAACAACAACAACAAAAAATTACCTTGTAATATGAGCCCCTCCAAGGCATAATTATATAATAAAGTTCTTATTGGGAAAACTGGAAGAAGGCCAAGCCTTGTCCAAATATAGTGAATGTCAGAGCCAAATTTATTATCCTTAGCTATTAACAGGAGAAGGCAGGTTTTGTTTACCAAGCCTAATTCTCTCCTAATTACAGCCACTATAAAATAATTACTATCCATGGGATAACAACACAAGACAGAGTGACTAACAGAAGAAACTGCAGGGGTTAGAAAACAGAGTGCAATTCTGTGTCATTTTGAACAGCTTGTGTACCGCCACGAACAAATTAACGGACTTCATTAAGGAATTATGTTTTAAGAGTGGCTTTGCAGTGAAGCAGTAAAGCAATTAATGCATCCTATTTGGTCCTAGATCTGAGTTCTAGTGCAGTTTTAGACAGCAACTTAATTTTTTTTTTTTTTTTTTTTGATGTATCAGGTATAATAGGATGCAGCCGCATTACTGAACAAGATCAGTAATGAATGTATGGAAAATACTTTATTTTGGAAAAATAATATCCGGTCTCCACTGACTCAAAATGTTTTATTGAGTGCATTTACACTAACCTAATCTTAATTGAATAAAAAACAGAGCACCCAAACTATGCTGTGAAATAATTTACATATTCAAATATTTATTTCCGTTACATTTTGGATAAAAACTTCCAGTACTAAATAAATGTATATATAATGGCTGTGTTTGTACTTGAGCAAGGAAAATAGGTTTTGGCAAAATTGTCAATATTTTATTGTTGCTCTCTGTACAAATCAGAATAGCATATTTCTCGGTTGAAATCCAATAGTTGATTACATTCACAATGTTTCCATTCGCACTTTGCCTAGCCTCTTCCATCTTGCCATACAACCCCAGAGGTGCACAACAGACCTAGGGCTAGGTTTTTTGCACAATTAGAGTGTATGTATCAAAATCAGCCTGTACACAACATATTCACAGTGTAAAAGGTTAGAGTTCAAGCTGTCTTCTCTCTGTAGAGGACACTTCACCCTATAGCAGGGCAAACTCCCTTATTTTAGTGACTTAGTGGGAACTGGCAAACTCAACACACTTGGGAGTCTGTTTTAGATACTAGTTTTAATAGGCCTCCAGATGGCCGCATGAAAGCGAAAGGATTATTATAGTAGCCCCCAGCCGTGCCATTATAGATAAAGGTATATTTCAGTTTCCTTTACAAACCCCTTTTTTGAGGGTTTTATAACTCCATCATAAAAATTCTCTTAGCACAGAAGTCAATATAAAGTTGTCGGCCCACACAATATGATTTATTTTAGAAAGTATGTGTATCAGTATAGTTTCTGTTTATCCTGTATACGTAGCGGTGATTTAGATTACTTTTAGAGGGTACTTTCTGTCACAATTTTAAAAAAAAGTTAATCATGAAAGTGAAATTTAAATGTGCAGACCCTCAGTTGGGGTGCATCAGCTCACTGCGTTTCGAGAGCAGCCACGTGACTCATTGATACCCACTGAGCATTCTCTCCGCCAGCTATTAACCTGATAGGAAGTACAGGAGCAAGAGTGGAAACTAGAGCTAAGACATGAAACTCAAGTGATAGGAATGGTGTTGGATACTTAATGTGAACATCATGGTAGCATTCAAGAGAGCTGGGACACACAAAACCAGATCCTTTTTTATACACATCTGCAAGTCTTGAAACTGTCAGAAATCTGTGTTTTGGATCAAATCCTTGCCAGTTAATACATTAGTAGTAGAGATGGGATGCTCTTGAAGCTGTGGCAGAGCTAACTTTAATAGCTGTGTTTATATGGTTCTCTGGCTTTGCCTTCATTTCCAAGGGCTCTAACATCAGTGGCATTAAATTATTAGGGAAGTTTTTTTGCACATTTCAAACAAAACCTCAACATCTAATTTTATAAAACAAGTTCCCCCCCAGGATTTCATTGAAACAACAAGGGAAAATGCTGCAAAATACTTCAGGCAGCTTCTTTCTCTATATGACCATAAAACCAAACTGAGGTTGTTTTCCTTTGTTTTTTTTCCTCTTTT
>VXAA01006941.1:1018438-1034736 GCA_013399115.1 Anseranas semipalmata | reverse complement strand
TTTTTTTTTCCCCACTGGCTTAACCAAACAATTTTTCATAGTTTGCCAAACTCTGAGCAATTTTCTGAACAGGAAACAAGGAACATGGACAGCAAACCTAACTAAATATTAAACATACTCCCAGACGTGGAATCTCTAACTGACTTTCCCTGGTTTTCATGCTGGTTTTCTGATCCTAAAACAGAAGGTGACTAATTACAACACGAACGTTACCTTTTCTCTACACATCCCATCCTTTCAGGTTATGCTTCAAAGTCCTCAGCACAAAGACCAGTCCCGTACATTGGCTCTGTAGCGCAGGAAGTGCCGTTGTTAGATATTGTGTCAATAAGACTACATATTTATGAAGCCAAATTATGAATTGATGTGATGCATCATAATGGCTCTGGCATGTCAATGTCTGCATACGAACTGCTCCATTACAGGATGATACCGTGTCAATCACTGTTTTTCAGGAGTCTAGAATCACTGCTAAGTTTTAGTCGTTTATCTTCAATTGCATTAAAAATGAAAGGCTAACATGTTTGCAGCGTATTAAATTATGCTTGTAATACAAAGAGAAATTAGGACATTGAGCATGGAAGCATTTACCATTTTGCATGTTCCTGGTGAGTTGCTATCTTTATTTGTTTGCAAAAGATTAGCATACTTCAAAAACATTTTGGGAATATTATAACCTTGCTGCAAGGTACTGCATCTACACATCATTCTATCTTGTAAAATTAAAAGCTCTACAAAGATCTACAGCTTAAATATTATAATAAAATACAACACTTACAAATGAAATTATACCTAATTTGACTTTAGATATGTGTCCCATATCTTCTTAATGGTTTCCTGAAGACCTCTGAGTTGGTAAGTAGTACATTTGAATGGGATACATGTCTTCAAATATTGCAGAAAATTCAAGTGTGAGATGTCACGTACTGTAGCAAATTTGCTACAATACCTAGGCACAAAAGGGTGAGTTAAGGATGGACTGTCAGCATGAAGGTCATGACCTGCAATGGAAGTAATGTACAGATCTAGAGCACTAATGAGGGAAACAATGACTTCCACAATAATGATGCGCAATGCTGTATAACATCCCATGTATTCCTGTATAGCCCGTAAATGTCACAGGCCTCAACTAGAAATCAGAATTTCCTTGCTTTTGATGGCTTGTCTTCAGATGTTTGGTGTGTTTTGTAGCTGAAGCTATTGCTATATTTTATGTATAAACCATTCCAGGAAGCTATCATTGCACTGATGCAACGTCATGAGCATTATTCAGACAGAGAAGTACTCGTTGGTTTTACATAAGTTTCAGAGGCCAAAAAAAAAAAACAATTTAGGGCTCTAATTCTAGAACCTACACTAACTTTATTTTATTTGTGCTCTGGTAAGGTTTTCACATGTGCTTTAGCAAGCACGTTCTTCATTATTATCTGAGCCAAATCTCTGTGTATGTTTATGTTCTCAGTTTTATATCGGTTTCAGGTTAGTCTGTTAGAAGAAACACACTTCTGTCCAATCCCCACTGTTGTAAAATGTGATGATCTTTAGCATAGAGTTAAAGATACTTTAGTTTCCAGGCTACTTAAGTTATTCTCAATTGCAGACAGAAAAGATCAATGATTTGAAATGTCACAAACACAGAAACATTATTTTTCCGATTCCTGTATTTATTTTGCTCTACACTTGAGCAGAACTTGGAAGCTTTGTACTGAGCAAAGTTGGCATTCAATGTGAGCTGTATCGATACTTGTAGTGCTGTGATTTTCAGAAACATTTCAGAAAGTGCCCTAGTTTCATGAGGAAACTTCACTTCCAACCACTGCTTACAAACTAAGTTGAACAGACCTTTATCTAAAAAGCCTTGGGAGGTACCAATATGTCCAGGTAGTCTCAGGTCTCCAGCAAAACTGCTGGAGATTGAAGATGTCATCAGTGGTGTATTCCTATTCTGTATTACTATGATTTATTTAAAAATTCATAAAATCATAATCATGCAGAAGAGCTGCGAAAGTCTGTGGGTAAAAGCATCAACTTTGCTATTGCTTGAGAGCTACAACCTACAAGAAGCAGGCACCATTGTGTCAGAGTACAATTGACAGTCTGTTAAGGGATACTAAAAAAACAGGCTGGAAATAGAAATGGAACTAACTTTCAGCTTTATCAAGTGTGATGCTTCAAGGTCAGAATGAAATTCAGTGATGGGGCAGCACAAAGATGCTTGCACGGCAGGTGCCCTGGTCAATCTATAAACTCAGAGGCCATCAGTCTCTGCTTGTGCCAGCCTGCATTTTAATCAGAAGGAAAAATATGTGGCACAGTTAAGCATGCTTAGTGGTTTCCAATCAAGCAAGTCCCCAAACCAGAATAGCAAAAATGCTTCAAAGGAGTTTTAAGGCACAAAAGGGATGTATGAAATATCGACTGCACAAATATTGCCAGCGAAAATTTTGTTTAAAACTGACTAATATCTCACGTTAAGCATTTCCTTCCTAATTTACCTACAATAATGTAAATTGATCCTAGTAAGAAATACAGACCATCACTTTTGCATATCCTTTTTCATTTTGTCTGGTGTGATGACTGAAAAGGCATTGTCAATGACAACAAGTGTACTCTGTATTTGTGGGCTTGCCCTTTCTTATTTGTTTGTTTATGTGGTACTTTGCCTTGAAAATTCTGATAAGGTTTGTATAAGAAAATGTGTTAAATGTGGTCTGGTTTCAGGAGATCTGAGTGGTAGCCTGGTAGCCTAACTGAAAACACACAACCCTGTGAAAAGAGTAGCTGTAGGAGGAGTCAGAGAAGCAGAAGGTGGTCCAGAGTTAGGTGTATCTCTTCCCCTCCCCTTCCCCTTCCCCTTTCCCCAGACAAATATGAATGTAGTAGTAAGTGAGAATTATATTATTTTCATCTTACTTTGAAGTGCGATGAATCAAATGGCTTAGTGCTCAGCTGTTTCCCTCCACCAGAGCACTTTGACATGTATGCTCTTCACAGAAGATGGAGAGTTTCTCCAGCTGTTTCACTCTTCCTTCCCATCATCTTCTTTCCCATCTTCTTTCCCTACCTTTCTCCTGACTATAAGATATGGATTTTTTGTGATAATCACTATTCCTTGTGCATACGCATAAATATACTGAAATGTGCCAAGTAGTGCCTGAGTGGGAAGGCTTGAAATGTCCCTGAATATCCTGCAGATTACCTCACGTGTTGGATGTTTTAGTTTTCCTGAATACACCTGGTCTATGAATGCAAATGCAGTAAATTCAGCATGTCCTGAACACATGGGAGTTGTTTTCCACGTCATCAGCACAGCACAAGCGGGATGCTGTGATGTTTCTTCAATGTGTCAGCTCACTGGGTATGTGCTTCACCAAAATGGCTTATGTATGCACAGCAGACATACCTGGGATTTTCAGATGTGCCACAGCCTAGTCAGAGGTAAAGCAGCAGCTCTTTTAACAGTGCTGAAGGGCAAACAGGCAGACATCCTGAACATATGTTCAAAATCTCAGATTTTGCATAGACAAGATTTCCAGGCAGAAAAGGAGAACATATCCAGGTCTTCATCTGTCCTGCTCTCCAAATAGCCATTTCTCAGCATGATGAAAAGCCTAATGACTTCTTCTGAAGCCAGAAGAACTCAGCTTGCTGGACAAACACCTTCCTCTCAGATGCATAAGCATGGCCTCCTACTCTGATGTTTTTTCACTGTGAAATACATGTAAAATATGTAAGACGTGGCTCTGCCTGCTGCGTACCACCAGTATTATCTGCTAAATTTCCCAGTGAGAGTTTGGAAGCATTCTGGTTTCTATGTAATCATAAGGATTCATCATTCAGTGATGAATTTATTAGTTTCCTGACATTTATGGCAAAACGTATCACAGATGTCATACAACAATATTATGATAACACAGAAGTGAAGAAACTTGAGATTCACTAATATATCCTTGCCTTTAGAGAGAGGTTTTTAAAGGCAGTGATGATCCTAACTCCTATTTCCTGACAGTCCAACCTCTCACACAGTGGAAGTTCCTCATTATACTGCTGGCTTGCCTTACAGTATGGGTGGATAATTTACTGTAATGACACAGAAATAATAAAGCTGTTCCCTACCTATAATAACAGATACTATTGTAACAGTGTGCAAAGAAGCTATTTTCAAGTATTGTATGCTTATTTTTCCTAATTTTTGTACTCTCATTACGATAGGGCATTCTATTTTCTCTTTTTCTCTATCACATGATATAAAGACACAGCTTATTAAGAGTGTATTAATAAATGTGCATTGCTCCTAATGTAAACATGCTTTTGCATATAACTTTTCTGAAACTGCGTTCCTTAAAACTTGTGCGTGGCTGTTTGATAAGTATAAATTAAAAGCCTCCAACAGCACCGTGAAGATAATGCTAAAATAAATATAAAGGAGAAGGAGCAAAAAGCCCTGTGAAAACCTAGTCATCCTAAGAGGTCTTGAACCACGGTCTTTCTGAATTTTACGCTGTAGCACTGTATGCAACTGCAGGCCAACCCACCAGCGATAATAAATGAGAAATTCTGAGGGCTACTGAGCACTGTGCACGTTTTCCCGGTGGATCAGGGCATAGTTTGTTAGCACAGGTGTTCTTGTAATTGTGATTCATTGGGGTAAATGCTCAGTGCTCCACGGCCCTCTTCCACTTCCGTCTTCTCCTGGGGGTGTATTGATCTGATCAGTACTGACCTGCGCTACTGGTGGTAACAAGTAAGCCTAAACAGATGGGGGCTCCATTCAGATTCTAAAGGTTAAAGCACAGCCCTATAAAATATTAAAGGGGAGATTTTTTCAAGTGCTCAGGAATTTCAGAGCACAAATTGCAATGACTTTCTAGAGATCATCAACTCTAAATTCTACGTGTGCTTTTTGAAAATCTCTCCCTAAACCACTTGATGCCAGTAGACTGTGTATGTACAATTCATCCCAGTTTCATAGAAACCTGTAATATGGTCTTTGTATAGACTTATCAGGGATTTTTGTTCCATTAGTATTCTGATGAAAAATTTCCTTTCTACAAAACTATATTTTTTCTGCAAGGAACTGTTGGAGTAAATAGGTTTTCTTCAGGGAAATCCAAGTGACAGCTCTTCATCTGCTTACTTGGATGATTTTTTATCAATTACATTTTCTGCCTTGAGGCTAAAAAGTTACAAGTTGTCCAAAGGAAAAATGTGTTTTCAAGGAATTTTCAAATTCCTTTCTCCAGAATAGACTTTTTTTTCCCCAATACTTTTATTGAGCTTGAACAAAACTATTTTCAAAATATGACTATTCATACACACACACACGTGCATACTCATATGCTCTTACGCACAAAGGTACAACCACTCAAACATCAGTATATGTATACCTGAAAGCCAAGTGTAGTTCATCTAGTTGTTTGGACAGAAAAGAGGCTGGACCAGGATGCCCAGTTCTTGAGGGATCTTGAGTCCTTCCCTCTGCTGCCCTTGTGCTCCACTTCTGTTCCAGGAACTTGAAGAAGAGCCAGCAAAAGTCAGCACTCGGAGATGAAAATTGATCACATTCCTTGTAACCTGCAATTAATGTGGCCTGTTGTAGCCTCCTCTGCAAAGTTCGTGTTCAGGCCTCTCTGCTGCGTACGCTGCATATTAACTGAGTTCTGTGTCTGGAACGGGGATGTTAGGAGTGCTGTCCTGTACCCCCCCTTATGATAACGCCATCCACAATTTATATCACACTTTCCTAAAGCTTCTCTGGGTAGAGCTACAGGGATTTGTGGCTTTTTTTTCAAGTTTCAGTCTAAAAGAAATATACGGTAAGCTTTATGCCTGCAAGAAGCATGGACCATACGTTGGATATGTGTTTTTTTGGTTTTTTGGTTTTTTGCTTTGTGTTTTGTTGTTGTTGTTCTTAGAGAAATTGTTCATGAAGTATATTATATATAGCATGAAGTCTACATACACCTCATGTTCCAGGCATGCAACATACCTTTACCTGGTCAAAACATAGTCTTTGGCAATTAACTGCTTCTTAAAAGAATATGATTATAGATGATGCCTGTTTATGATAATGAAAGCATTTCTGTGTACTGAAACGACTGACTCAGACCTTTATGTAAAGCATGCATAACTTCCTGTGCTTTGAAAACAGTTAGTCCATATGATCCACTGATAAAGAAAAATGATTTATTGTGAAATAGTAATCTAAGTAAAGAAACATCCTGTGAGGATACAATAATTGTGTCCATTTTCACATCCCCAGTGCTATCAAATAATAAAATGCTAATAGATGCAAATTATGCATGCTCTTTGCTGCATGCTAAAAAGGGGCCATTTAAAAAACGGAGGTACCTTTAGTAAGGGATTGGCAGTGGTCACTGCATTAGTGTTTTCTGTTTATACCTGGCATCAACCACAATTTTGAGTTTCCTTTTTGGGGACTATGCATCCACCTGTCTATTAACTGACAGGCTAAGCAAATATGAGTTCCTGATGGGTTAAAAAAATAATCCTTGAATTCAAAATAAATTCCACCAGGAAATCTTGGAAAGAGAAAACAAATATTGCCCCCAATAGGACAGTCACTATGACTTGAAGAAAAGAAAATTGAAATACATGAAAAATCAATGAGGTAATAATTAAATTGTGGAGCCCGCGGTACAGTGGCCAAAGCTCAGCATGCATTTGTTAATGTATACTGGGAACAGGGGTAATCAACAGCTAAAGGAGAGCACGGAATGTCTGTCATCCTGAAGCTAATTTCACGATCAGACTCTTTAAAAACACATACCTGCTCCAGTATACAGGGATATTTATAGGAGGTTAAAGATACAAATTAAAGTCCAGGAGTCTATACATTCCTGATTACCCAGCATTCTTAAATCAGCCCCTTCTTCATTCTCACACCTGGGCCTCAGCTGCAGCGTAGCTGTCATTTGCGCTATCCATGGCACAGGATTGATGACAGTCATTCGCTGATGAAGCTGTATACATCATTTCTGTCCAGGCTGCACTGGCCAGATGGACCCTGACCATCCATCGCCTGTCAGGGACGCATCTGTTCACACTCCTGCTAGGGGTACTAACAAGTCATTGGCTTTCCAAAAGGACAGTGTCAGCTGGATAGGGCACAACATAAAAACTGTTGTTGTTGTTCTTATTTTTTAATAAGGATTCTATAGCAGTTTTTTTTTTTTTAATGTGAAAATTATGATTTCCACTAACTTAGTGAAAGAAGTTGCAAAAATCCTTCATGCTGTTGCAAATACTTTTTGAAGTCAAAGTATAGAGAGCCTGGCAAGTATTTCTGGTACGTGTTTGTTTCTTTAGACAGACAGACTGCTGCGCTAAGAATTTATTAGACGTGACTACATGGTGATCTATTGTTTCTCTCAAAAACAAGAAATATATGCAGATTTCTTTGTGTATCTAGCATTGTACTTCTTCATGTGGAATATCTTTGATATAGATTAAACTTTCCATCTCACTGAAACGAAGGAGCAGTGAAGGAATATTTTACAGTTCAATCTGCAGTGTAACCCTAGCCATCAGTAAGATAAAAACAAGCTCCTGAAATGATTGTTTTCAGCAATGGACCTTATTCACCCACACAAAAGTGGCTTTTGCTGTAGATACAAAAAAAGTAAGAGTGTTATTTTAGGGCAGAGGCTGTAAAGAGACATTCATGATTCAAATATGTTCTCATCCCTCCACTGTCTTTGGGCTAATATGTCCATGACTATATAGAATCACATATTATAGCTGTTCTCATAACTCCGAAAACAAAACTATTCTACTATATGAGAATTTGCTTGGGAGTGTTTTGGTGAGTGCTCTTTCAGTAAGAATGAGAAGGCTGCATGATCTCAGCTTTACAAAATGCCATTGGGGTGGAGCAAAAACCATGTTGGTGTCCTGAACAGCGGGTGACCGTAGGGATAGTGGCATCGTTGAAGGCAAGTTCTCCTGTCTCCCTACCACAACCAAACACTCAGGGGGGACTTCTTCCTTGCTTGGTGATGAGGGAAAAGCATTCAACACCTATTAGATATCCTTTTTTTTTTCTTTGTTTCATGTGACCTAGTAATTTTTTTGGCTTGCTTTTTAGTGTACCCAACGATATTTTCAATGGCACATTCAAATTCATATACATTTATGACTTAAACAGTGGATTGAGAAGATCTTAATAATGCAGGAGAATAGGAAGAATTATGAAATGTGAGTTCTTCTACATGTGATACTCTAGTATTGTTACTGTGGATTAATGATACTTCACTGCTTTAACAAGAAGGCCTCTCTTGGGGTCCTGCTTTGAATAGTGCAACATGTGATGACTTCTTAGCAACTCACATGTATTACTCATGAATTTGGTCAGTTATTCACAAAGAAAGGAACCAAGGAACTAAGAAAACATGAGCACTTCAACAGCCCTTCAGTTTATTTAGGAATAATGGTTTCTACTCAATATCTGTACTTTTGTTTCTCTTTTATAGCCCAACTCCATTCCTATATAAACATAGAATGAAGATTAAACCTTTTTTATTCAAAACGAAAGTTAAAAGCATGCAGTATCATATCTAGTTAGTACACTGTGCTAGTCTTCTAGAAAACGAGAATTAAACTACTATTTATATCTTGAAGTACTACATAAATTTTACACTTACTGGCCAAAAGGACTATTGACTTTAATTTTAGTTATCAGCAAACTGCCAAGGCCATCTTCAGTATTTTCACATTATCTCACTTTGTTTAATTTTTATTTATCTGGAGATCAGGGTCGATTGGATATGATTATTTAACTTTTCATGTTGATATACATTCCTTCATTATATTTTGGTGCTATTTCTAGTATTTGAATAAAAAGAGTAGTAAATTGTATCATATTTTGAATTTAAAATGAAATATTTTTACAGTGATCTTGTTTTGTCTAAGTTAGGAAAATAATTATGTATGCGGCAAAGGAAGTAGTAGCTGGCGAATTGTCCTTGATGGGTACTCGTAGGAGGGGATCTGACTTCATGGTTGTGATAAATTATCCAGTCTCTTTCTGAAATAGTGTTGGATGGGCTGTAATTCTGCGGTCAGTGTATCAGGTAGGGGCTTTGAATGCATGGACTACATAGCTTAAAGAAGGGTTGAAAAGAGCAAGGACTGCAGATCATAGTGTAAGTTAGACAAAGGCCATCAAAACCAAGCCAGGCATAAACCCCCAGCAGTTCTGGAGTACAAAAGGACAACAGTTGGATGCTGAGCATGCTCTGTGATGGTGGGATTCTCTGATATATGGTAGTTTTGTGGATTGTTTCCTGCAATACCCTCAACTACTGCAAAATCGCGTTACAGAGACAATAGTGGTATGAAATTCGCAATATCTGCAAAGCATACATTGCTATTTAATGTCAGAGTACCAGATTTCTAAAAAGCAGACATTTTATGCAAATGATTTCAGGCCTAGATTTTTTTGTTACATTTTTTATAGATGTGCTTAAGGAATTTTTTATTTTTTAATAACAAACTCGATACATTACTTGTTTGGTGATAACTGGCAGCATAACATGAACTGCAGTGTTACTGAAACTCTGTAAAATTTCTCCCTCAGAAGAACCTTATGACCTTGTACATTTAGAGCCAGAACACGAGTTCTGCTTAAATTCTTTTGGGTGCTAAGAAATTGCAAAAGGAGCCAAGGCCATTTGAGTGACCTCATGTAGATTTGGGACAAGTGAATTGACTATTGATGAGGGGGGTGGGGAGAAATCTAAATGAAATAGTTTGTTTCGATAGAGGTTTTGTTTGGAATTGGACATTTGTTTTATTGTCTTTGCCATATTATTATTTAGAATAATATTTCAATACTGCAAAACAATTAAACTTTTCATATATGTATATATTATCTGTCCATCCCATTTTATAAGAAAAACAAGTTCTTCAGGCTTGAACTTTCCTGTGAGATGGAAATATCCTTTTGTAACTTGCAGAATAGCTGAGTAGAATAACTGAATGTAGTTTGCTTCATGGTAAGCAAAACTGCACTAATGCTACAGTAACATGCTATTCTTGTCAAAGTTTACACTCAGCAATATTATTGCAGATGAATTCTAAAGAGCTTTAATTAGTGAGGAAGATGATCTGTATCAAGTAAAGAAGATTATTTCAACTAAATAGAAAACAGTATACAAAAAGGAAACTTCTAAATAGGCTTGATTAAAATATGCTTTTTAAAATATGTATTTTAATATGGTATATATTTATTTATATAATAGAGTAAATAAAATGTTAATATATGAATAATGATATATGGTATAAAAATCACTTAAAATAGGTACTTAGAAGAACTGCTCACAAACACATCTGCAAACAAATGATACTGGAATATTGATAGAGGAGGGCTGTTGAGAAATTTTATAGCAGGACAAATATTTGAATATGCATCCTGAAACGAGTGATACGCAGGAGTTAAAGGAATTGTGCTCCTGCAGGAGAAAACCAGTGGGTGTAACGGCATTGACTGGTAAGACTAAAAGAAAAAGGAAAGAAATGCATATCAGTTCTCTCATGACAATAAAATAGTTCCTCATCATCTCTTGTGTTGACAATGCTATCACATCATATATGTTTAAGTGCTGATAGCTTAAACTCCACTGTATGGAACTGGCTGTAGGAGAAAGACAATTAAGAAAAAGGATTTTCCTACTTATTTCAATTTATCTAACACAATAAAAGAAGAATAGATTTTACAGGCTAAATTCACACTTATGTCCAATAGCCAAGAAATAAAAGTCTTGGCCATATTTCAAATTCCTGCTTGATTATATGTCCATCAAAGAGCAGCTCCTACACCATGTGTAAGAGCCTATGTGCTGTATTTTAACATCAGAAAGGCAGAATACCATGTGGAGCATGTACCCACCGAGCCACATAGAAGATCCACAGGATACAGAAGGGCACATGTGTGAAAGCAAAAAAGATCAGAACAGGATCTCAGATACCATATATCTTCATTTTGAAGCCCCTATCAATTAGTAACGGTTCATTTTTAACAGCCACAGCCTTACCATACAAGCCACAAAGCTTCAGCTTCTGAATTCCCACATAGACAATGATTGTTTGAGTAGATTTACCATGGGTAATGATAATTTGCAATATTTCTGGGAATGAAAATTTTCTGGAATTTTCACTCTTCATTCCTGCATTAGACACTGAACTCAAGGTTATGATTTTCTCACAGTGGAAGCTGGGCTAGGTTTGGGCATTATTTTCATGGGACCTTGTCAAGAATAACCCAGATTGCTGGCTGGTGGTAGTCTTAGTGGGTGACATCCCACCTTCAGAGGTATAAAACAAAAACAACAAACAAACAAAACCCAACATCACATTGGCAGCTCTGTTGGCTTCTGAATATAACACAACGTTGAGATTTAGAGAAGTTGAGATCCTGCCCAAGCAGGATGTTAACACGTGTCAAATAATGAGTTTTTGTTATATATTTGCGGGGTAGCTACAAAGTCTGGACTTCCTTAAAAGCAAACTGTAATCTGTAGTCTGTGCAGCAGGGTTGGGAAAAAGATTTGACATTTCATTCAAAGGTCAATACTAAGAGCTATCAAAACTGCAGCGTGAGGTATCAGCTGTGTACCCATCTCAGTTCCTAGGGACCACTAGTCTTTTTACCTAGAAGCCTGCAAGGGCAAATGATGAGTTGGAAGCACATGGTAAAATTAAACAGACTGATTCTTAAACTTTTTGCTTTCAATTTTCCTTTAATTGCTTTATGTATATAAGAAAGCTGTGCTGATTTCCTTTGTTTCCTTGTCATGTTGTCTCAAATGTAGTTGCTGAGCACTGAGAGGTGGGTGACGCACCACAGCAGCATGAAAGTGATTTAGGTTGAGGAAATAAGCATTTAGGTGACCAGCCTTGCTGGGCACTGAAATGCACATTTCAAAGAACCTTTCCAGTATCTAAAAAGGTGTCCAAGGCTGGGGTCATGTAAGAAAGGCAGAAAGCATAGTTTGACACAGTTCCGGGAAGTTGATGCCTTTTGACAGCACAGTAGTGGTAGTTTGAGCCAGTGTGTAACACTCAGTTATGATACTACTCTTGTACTTGCAAAAAAGTAGGGTTTGACCTTACCATCAGATCAGGATACTTCCTGGGATGAAATAAGGTGTTGTTTTAGATTAGTTCTTGCTGGGTTGGGTTCATTTCAAAACCATGATGAGGGATTGAATCCCACAAGCTTTCTTCATGCTACATGAGTCTGAATTATATTCTGTGTGGGGACTTTATTAGTATGGCTCTTCTTGCACATTGTCAGTCTACCAATTCTGTCATGAACAGCAAACCACTATGTATGGGGATGTGTTGGTTGCTGCATACACTGTTACTTGTTAAATCCAGTAGTGTCATCAGAAGTTAAAGATTACAAAGTATTTTAGGTAGAAAATACTATTAACAATGAGTCTCAGAAATTTCAAGTGTGCATGGGATTCCTAAGCTGCTCTGATGGAAGTATTGTACCTTATTAATAGGAGGAAGCTTAAACCTAGCATCTTATCATTTTACATAAAAAATGTTTGACAACATGTCAAAGGAAGAGTCACAAAAATAGACATTAATACTTAATTGGGAGAATTAAATAATTATATATGTTAATCCTGATTTGGTAATATTTAGTTATTTCTGAGTAACTTCAGTTTCCAAAAGGTTACTTCATATATTTTACACATACACACAGACACACACTTACATACTGGCCTGAATAGAACTAGAACAGGTTAGCTATTAGTTTTATAAAGCCACAGATCTGAATCACATACAGCACATAAGATACCTAATTTTTGGTTTTGGCAAAACCAAAAAATAATAATATGGGTACCTATACAGTATGTACTATTTCAAGTATATGAAAAACTCTTCATTTACCTTATCGTTGGGTATTATTTATATTCCATTCCTATTGTAGCTTAAATATCAAGACTTTAAAAGCATTTTTTTTAAGGATATCGAAATGCCATGATTGGTACTAATAGTAGTGTAAATAGGTTCCGTTTAAAAGTATGTCTCTCTTCTAATCATGGCCTGGCTGAAGAAAGACTGGATGGATGGTTACATGTCCCTGGGGAGCATGAGGATTTCTCAGCAAGCTGAACAAATGAAGCAGCTTGGTTTGTTGACTTGAGAGAGCTCTAGTTTGAGTCTTGTGTGTTATGTGTTCCAAGATCAGCCATCCTTGGGTTATAATTATTAAGAACTTGCTACTTATAGGTCCAGGGGCATTTTTTTAATACAGTGGATGCAGAGCCACCTATTTGACCTTGGCTGCTCTTCTTCAAACTACAAATATAAACTGTTGAGACTGAACAGTAGATGATTTTTTCTTTCTTTCTTATATGAAATAAAATTTGATATCTTCTCTCATGAAAGTAATTAAGTAATTAAAATTGAGAAGACTTGGAGGAAGCTTGCCTGCTGAGCTGATGCTCCATGAAAAATAAATAACTTCTCAAACTTAGCAATTTAATTAAAGACAATAGAGAACACTTCTTCAAGAAAAGCTAGCTCTTAAAGATTTTTGTTTCATACTCTATTTCCCTCATTATGACACTGACCAGGCTGTAGGTAACAATAATGATTTAGTTTTTTTTTTTTTTTTATATGACTCATCTCTACGATAATATTTCCAGGTGTAAAATACCTTTTATTTATCTCCAAAATACTTTGTAAACTGGCTAGTCTTGACCTGTGGAGGGGGAGGGAAATATTGTGCCTAACTCAAATGTGAGTAAATTACAAGTGTTAGTGTGTCTGGCGGTTTGCTGTTTGTGAGGAAAGGATGAGAGTATTCTCATATTCCTCCTCCAAACCAGCTGCTGTTGCAAGTTTTGGTCAATGGGATAATGTGGCTAAGAGCAGGCTGGTTGACTGAAGATCAGTCCAAGTAAAAGAAGTGTTAGAATATAGGATTCTTCTGAGAGAATGAAGGAGAAAGAACATTTACAATCAATATCAGTCAACAAGTGTTGAGAAAGTAGAGTCTGACAAATAAATCTGATTACATTATTTGTTGTGGTTAGAAATGTAGTTTTCCACATAGCTGCTCTGTTGTACTTCTTAAGCGTTCAGCATCACTTGACTTGATACCCCATGGTATTCTGATTCAAATTGCCCTCTGTACTGTCAGCAGACAATTGGAACATCATAACATCATCTATTTTCACTCAAATGGGGAACTCTTTTTTTTTTTTTTTTAGAAGAATTTGCCAGATTTTATCCAAATCCACTTAACACTTTTTTTTTAACCAGGAATCTAAAATCAAATATGAATTAAAAGGTGTGACAAATATAAAAGCTGGGAAAGTGGTAACATATCAAAGGGCTGAAAAGCTATAACAGTGGATAAACTGAGACCTCTTACAGCATTTTCTGAATTGCACATCTAGTAATAGTTTATATACTTAACATCTGAGAATGAAGGACTATGCCTTGAAAAGCAGCCCCCTCCCCAAAAAGATAAATGTGATAGGAGGTACATATCTCAGTACGAGGTCCCATTCTGATTTCCATTGTAACAGAAAGGCAAGTGCAAATCCTTGAATGTTTCAACCCGAGTAGGACAAGGATGTAACTACCATTTCAAAGCGCCTTGGTGAGACCACCATTTGAGTAACGCACCTGCATTTGTTGTTCCTATTTTTGAGAAGGGCTAATTAAGAAGATCTACAGAAATTGCTTGAATAGTGGAGAAAATTTGTTCTTTGAGGAGCACAAAGTTTGATCTTTTTAGTTTAAAGTTCGATCTGTTTGGAGAACACAGGTTTCATCTTCACTTGAGAAGGAAAATATTGAGTATATCTGATTCCTTTCATCAAATGAAGGTTGTCACAGGCCTGAATGGTGATCAGCTAAAGCCAAACATTGACATTAGGGGAAAGGACACAATTGTTAGCAGCAGGAACTATAAACCATCAGAATAAACTGAATACAAGAACATAGGGTAGAAGAAACGAATTAAGGATTGCTCACACCACTTACATTTCTCAGATATGATATTTGCAAAAAACTTATACATAGAGTTTTCAGCAATTTGAAATGGCCAGAAAATGTTTAGAAATACTGCAGCAAGTAGCAGCACACCAAAGATTTTTCAGGAGAGGTACGTGAAACATAAATGTAAATTTAATGTTTTACTTAACTTAAGATCTTAACAAATAAATATACATTTACAGAGATTTGTTGCTTTCTTGCTGGCTCTCACAAAGTTAAAGAAATTGTGATGAGACTGTGGCTGTGCTGTGGTGACCCTGCTGAAAGCAGCACGCAGGTGGAGTAGTTGCATTTCTGTGGTCTGCACAGATCTGTTCGGTACCGTCCTGGTCTGTGGGAACTGGCAGGCAGAGTGCTTGCTGCTCCTCCCACACCCAACTGGTTTTGGAAGTAAATTGATTTTATTACTCTAATGTTGGAGCAAAATTTGTCTTCAGATACATATATGAAGCAGCCTTGAGCCTTTTGAGGAGCAAGATGTGCATCAGAGCTGTCTCTGAGCTCACAGGAGCTCCACAAAGAGCAGCATTTTTGCTTCAAGTTGTTGAGTTAGTAATTTATTTACCAGAGTAGTCCCAGTATTTTCTATAGGTTTAAGGATATTTTTCCTCGTAGCTTTTTACAGTACATTTGAGATGCAGAAGTTGGTTTTCATTTTAAATACTCTTAAAAATACCTTCTGTGTATAGTTTTCTAAGTGGTCCAAGAAGGGCTTAATGATATTTTAAAGCTGTTAATGCTGTGAAAGAACCAACTTTCCTCCAGTTTTTCCTAGCTTGATGCATTTAGATATCATAGCTGGAACTTTTCCACCATAACAACCTTAAAAATGAGATAAAATATGTTCTAATTTGAAGCAAATAACAGAGCTACTACATCTGATCAGATAGCGTGCTAATATATGTGCAGCGTGTATATAAGCAGTAGGCAGTAACTCCTTGTCCTCAGCCAGTTAGCTGGAGAGTTCATTAGATTCCCTATGAGGTGCAAAAGAGGGAAAGGAAGGCAGCGTGGAGTTATTCATTGTCTTATGACTCAATTCTAATCACTTCAGTCAGTGTGACTGACAGAGAAATGCTTTCCACTGTGATTGAGGGTATTGATTTCTCAGCCCCTTTTGGGGCACACTGGAGAGACACAATCAGAGCCTTCACTTTCAAAAAACCTCTTCATCTGCCTTAATCATCTGATCGATAATCAGCATCAGTGCTGGGGATCTTCAACAAAGCCTTCTCCAATGTCTTTATTTTCTT
>VXAA01006941.1:968438-1015938 GCA_013399115.1 Anseranas semipalmata | reverse complement strand
TGGTGATATTGAGTCAAGGATTGTTTGGATTGTTTCTTCAGTTGTCAAAATGAAGCCTGTGCAAGGCATTTATGGTCCAGCTGTGGCCTTCAACCACAGCTCTGGCTTGGGCATTGATTTGATGGGGGCATCCCTGGTGATGTGCAAGGCTGGTCCCCTCCTGACATGGCTTGCTAGGCCCATGTGAAGGAGGCATGGTACCACAGACAGCCCCGTGACCCTTCCCCAGGTCCTCCAGAGGGGTGCTGCTTGAGTGCCAGGACTGTCAAACCCGTATTTCCTAGCACTTACTGGGAGACGTCTGGGACTCGTGGGCAGGGCGAGGTAGATCAGGTACTTCAGTTGACTGTAGAGGAAGGCAATCTTGGGTTAATGACTGCAAAGCATGCGAAAGAAAAATCTGAAAGTTTCAATAAAAAGCATACATAGAACGTATAGCTATAAAGAAAAAAATATTTTTAATCTTTATTGGAATCATTATGTGCTAATAAAATATAAAAATTAATGTAAGTCTGGTGGGTTTGCTCCATTTGCACTTATAAGAAACTAATGGGAAGTTAATAGCCTAAATAAGAGTAAGAAGCACAAAATCATTGTTATTTTGAGGCTCAAACTCTCTCAGGGCCATTTTAAACACCTGTGTGAGGTAGCAGACCTATGTCTCGTATGGGATTATTTATACTACTCTACCAACATAACTCAGTTCAACTCCGTCTGGCAAATTCAGAAATTTCCTGGAGTGACTAAAACAGTTGTCTTGGCCCTCAGTTTTTAGATATGCGTGGTTGGTTACGTTACCCAAACCCATCTATAAATGCATGCCACTGTGTTCCAGTTAATACTTACATTTTTAACTTTGCAGAATGAATTAATTTTCAAAGGAAGAATTATTAATACAGCTATCATATTTTTTCTTTAGTTTACGGTTATGTATTCATAAATTAAGTTAAAAGAAAAAATATTTGTGATACTTCAGAATGTAGTTACATATGTAGATCCCTTTTCCAAGAAACAATACACCTCAGTTTATTGTAAATAATTTGTATTCACCAAAATATTTGGTTGAGTTTAGATTTCAATTACTCAAAAGAGAGGGGAAAAAAAGCAGTGCCATTATGTATATTTTCTTTATTATATGTAGGGTGACTACTGCTCCACAAAACCAACAGTAAACAGTGAATTGATAAAATAAGGGGAAATAACTCCTGCTTATGAATGCCAAGCTAAATAACTTGAAGTTTTCTAATTCTATTATATTTTTAGAGAAAAAGTTGTGGTTTTTTTTTTGAATTAAATACAGCACTTAGCACTTTGTTTCTTATAATTAAACAGTCAACACTATATTATACGTGGAGATTGACGCACTTGTGCCTGCAAACAGAACAGATTAATGTAATGTTTTGCTACCTTTGACCTTGTATCCTTGAGTCTCTTGATTCTGTGTCACCAAACATAGTACTGTAATAGAGTTGAGCTCTAGCTAATAGTGTGTGCTATTCTGACTGTCATGCTCCATCATTGTAACTTACTGCATGAGGTCCCCAAAGTAGCCTCAAACACAGAGAGACGCAAAGTCACATCAACAAAACCTAAAAGTAAGCAGAAAAAAGCTTAAAATGGAAATTCTTCATTCAGTTCATGCAAGACCAGTCTGGCTGTGACTCCTGGTTATTCTGAAAACTCCAGTGAAGGAACATTTATGGACATGTTGCTAAAAATCCACTGGCAAAAGTCACTCAGAAAACATTGCTGAAATCCTATTTTTGCTCATTACATTGTTATGATTTCAAAATTGGGAGGTCAAAATGTCATTTCTTTGTTCTAGTACGTGGTCTTCAAATACCACTGGGGCAATGGGTGCTGAATGGAGGAGATCCCGGGGGAACTTCAGCATGGTGAGAAAACAGTTTTGCGAGCTGAGAAAAGTAGGAAGTGGCAAAGATTTGCACGGCTGACTGGAAAGGAGCCCTTGCTCATGGCTTAGGCTGCTTAGTGATTCCTTCAAAGCTGCTCCGTCCAGCGCGAACAAAAGCTACCAAAGGACTCTGGGGTTGCTCCCAGTCCTTCCAGCTGAAGCTGGTCCACTTTGTATGAAATAGTCCCGACTGAAGCAGGGCATTTGTGAGATAAAATGTGACTGACTCCATGCTTGCTTTGTGATGGCCGTCAGCTGAAAAGTGACCTGAGTTTACGGGCTTCAGGGCTTCTAGTCAATATTTATTATACCTTAATGTGCGGTATATAGATGAACATCTGTTCTGTGATTTTTTGTGGCCTTGGGTGTGAAACAGGTGATGAGTAGCTTAATCATGCTTAGATGATGGTCATACATGCTGTGAGCTCTTGGGTTCTGCGAGTGACAGAGATGCCATTACTATCTGACAGGGGCAAGTAAAGAGGCAGGTCGCTCCTCCTCGTGAACCTCATCCTGTGTGTCTCAGTCGTCCTCTCAGTTAAATGGAATTAAGTCTAAGAAGTGCTTTAATGTTTGTTAAGTCTGTGAGAAGTCTGAAGGTACCATACGAAGAAACTTGAAGTGAGGCACTTACCAGACACAGAATCATTCACTAGCTGAATGGGTATTCAGCGAAATTGGTATTCATGCGCTGTTGTCTTACTGTGTCATATAGAAAGGCAATGTATGACTTTGCCTTTATGGCAAATGCTTTTAAGCCTAACTCCCTCTTTTAATAGTCTGGGACTAGCTTTCTGAATTTCCAGTTGTGATTGAATTCTCCAAAGCTATTATTGCTGGAAACAAAAAGAAATTAGAGTTCTCAGTGACCATACACTGTGCTGTGCAGTCATGTAAAACATAAAAGAATAGATAACTATTTCAGAGTGAAAGGAAAAACAAAAAATATTTGAAATCAAGTGGCCTCTTCAAATTCATGAGGGGATTATGAACTTTCATCACAAAACTTATTCTGAAGCAGTCTTCATCTTTGTTGGTGGCTGCCTTCAGCTTCATTTGCAAGCCTTCTTTTTTCATACTTGAAACATCCACGTAAAAGCAGGTGTGAATGTTGGTGCTGTGGACGTTATTCCCTTATTGCTCCGTTATTATGCTCTCTTGCCATGGTACGGGCACTCTTCCCAACAGCATGCTGAACTGCTGTTTTACACCTGCTCCTCTCTTTCTGTAGATTTGACTAGTGTACAGGAGATGGAAGTCAGGTGACATGCTGCATGAGGAGCCAAATAATTCCAGGTGCACAAGTGGAGCTGGATGTTACCTAATGCATCTTCCAGACTGAAGCCTTGCTCTATGGGTTACCCCCATAGGTGTAGGGTGTAAACCTACAGGATTGGATGCAATCGCACTGCTCAGAGCTTTGTCCAGTGTTGTATTGTCTGGGACATGAAAAATCTTCACAGAGGTTGGCTGACTACACGTGTCAACACAGAGGCAAGAAGGTGGCCGGAAGAACATTTTTGTTGGCTTACGTCCCTGAGAGAACTGAAGTGATGGAGAAGCTCCATTGACGCGTGTTGTGCCTATAGTACCCATCCTGTTGTCATACCTGAATTGGTTTTCTACAGGGCAGGCCAGATCCATACTTGGCAGACACCTATTCTACATGTAACTCAAAAGTCACATCTGATTGCCTGCCGTCACTGAGGTCTTCAAATACCCCCCAGTCTGTTCTTCAAATACAGCCCCCAGTCTGTTCCCCATGGGGGCTGTGACCCCGATGTTGAGGCCAGGCGCTCTCACTGGTGATCATCTCCCCAGCATAGTTTGTCCAAAGTCAGAGAGAGGGTATTGCACTCTGAGAAGATGCATCTTCTGATGTGATTCACTGCTCCCTGTAGCACCACAAATGCCATCTCTGCACTGTGAAGGAGGAGCTAAGCTCACTAGGTCTAGCAGAAACCATCTGACCCTGCCCAGGAAACTAAGTTCAAAAGCCCAGTGGGTCACAGTGAGATCTCTGAGACAAGCCTCAAAATATGCAGACAGTATCTGTGTTAACATTTTCATCTCCCTAATGTGCTCTCGGTAAATTTGGCGTGGGTAAAGACTTGAAAAATACCACTATTCCCCCCTCCTTAACATGATCCCTGAATATAGTTTCATGCACTTTACATTATTGTAAATTCTAAAGAAGTAGTATCTAAGGCACAGATGCGTGTGTATTATATACTCATAATATTATATACTATTTGTTCATAATATTATGTATTATATATTCAAATGTATGTCTATAAAACCATATACATATATATAGTGGATATAGATGTATACGTAACTTCTCAATTTATCTCCCTGGATCTTATATTCTTATTGTGCCATAAAGCCAACAGCTAGGAGGATAAACAGCACCCATACAATAAAAGCTAATAAGAACAAGTTCAATAGTTACTACCACATATACACTTCAAAAAGTATCTTTTTGTCAGTATGCTAAACAGGTAAACATTCACATATTAAAATATAGATATTTTCCCCTTTATTTGGAATGAGCCTGTTAGGATTCTTGTTTCTCATTTTCTTTCTCTCACACAGCCAGAATGACAATACAAAATTTTAAAAATTTTGTAGCTGAACTGAATTTGTGTACTATACTGGCGAACAGCACTGTTTACCTACTTTCAGTTCTCATGCTGTTTCTTAAAAGGAAACCGATGTGTAGTGCATGATAAAGCTATAGCTATGATGGCTATTTTCAGCAGTATCAAACTGGATAAGAAAATAGAAGCTTCTCTTGGAACCATGTGTTTAAATGTAATTACAAATAATTTCATCATGATTATTATGATAGCAATTTAATTTAGTTTCTTGTTGAGTTGCTTCACTAAAATGATGAATGATTTCATTAGTTAAAAATTTCAAATTTTCCATTTACATCTGGATATTGGTAAGTAATTTGCTAAATTGAAATTTTTCTTTCGGAATTATTAAAATATGCTATGCTACATGAGAAAAATGTTCAGGATCTTATGTATTAATCTTTCACCGTATGAAACATGGTAGTTTACATTGTCATCTGAGAGTGACAGTGTTTTACCAGGTGATATTTTTGTGTTCTTACAAACTTTGGAAGTATTTATTTTCAGTAAATCAGGTGGAGCTTATTCAAAGGATCAAAAAACGTCCCTCACTAGCATTTTGCAGATGCCAGGCTATTTCTAACAGTTTCTATTGGTGAAAGGGCTAAACTGTCAGCTAAAGAAAAGACATTACATCAACATTCAGAAGAAAAAATGCTCAATTCCTCCTAACTCCATAGTCTATGTTCAATCAACCCACAGTTAATGGAAGCCCTCCAGTGCTAAGCAATAAACAAACACAGTTGGGCAAATAGTCCAAAATCAAATCTAGTATATAAGGTGGACAATACATAGTTAGTTCCATTACAGAACCCTCCCCTGGGAACTGGAGCGGCTTCTGAGCCCGTCTCATTACGTACCAGCATCATCTGTAGCCAGCCTGAACCTTATTTGGGAATATATAAAGTACACGGAAAAAATAGAGTAGGAATCAAGAGCCAGAGAATCCTATTTCAAGTTTAAATTTTGCTTGTGAAAGATCATTTGGTTTTAGACTCAGCAAACAGTAGGCCCTCATCACTCACAATGAGCTGTGCATGTAGCAGGGATTACTTCAGATCAGAGAGATTGAAGGTAATTGCTACTTTCCACAGGGAGATATCTAGTACTGGTGTGGTTTGAGAGATACAGTAAAGCACCATAAGCTGGAGCACGCCATCCCGAAGGAAACTAGAGCCACCTCTTGTTGTTTCTCCATTCCTTGTCTTCCTTTTAAAAAATGTGAATTGTAAATTTAAAACAATACATTGGGACAGGAAGAAATTATTTAATATGTGGATTGAAAAAGATAAAACACCCTCCACCCTGATATATAGCGCAGATGTATATAAGTGATATATATTTTTCACTAAAATTTAAATGTTTTAAATAATGGTATGTACCTATGTATTACTATTTTATAAGGATCATACCTGTGTTAGAATCCAGATGTAAGAATATCGGAAGTCAGGATCCCTTTGTGATTGTTATTACTTTAGAGAGAATAAAATTAAAAAAAAACAAGGGTTCTCTGCCCCAAAGAACTACAGTTGAACTAAAAGCCCAAATTTATCTGTTAGTGACTTCAGCAGAATTACTCCCAGGGGATTCATTTATCCTGGGATGCACAGAGATTGCTGACAGCTGACAACTGCATTAGCTCCTTTTCTCCATTCGTATAGGATAAGAGAGGAACATCTTAGTATGGTATAAAGAGTTTCTCAGTGTGAGTTTGGGAACCTACATGGTTCACTCCAAACAAAAGGTGCATTATTGCAGCATAGGGTCACTTTGCTTGGCCTACACAACTAATTTAGGAAAGTTTTAGTGAGTTTTATAACAAACATCTTTAAGATTATTTTCCTTTTTTGTACCTTTTTTGTAAAACCTACAAATTTAGAAACTCTGGGTCATATTCCTAGCTGGGCAGGACAGATTTGTAAGCCATGTGTGTATCCTTGATGGCAGTAGATGGGTTTCTGTGCTTTAAAGGGTATCATACAGTAGCAATCCCCAGAGCCATTTCACCACCACTGCATTTCACCACGTTTGCTCTTTGTCATCCTTGAGGGAAGCAAACTTTCTCCTAGTGAGCATCAAGGCTGGTGGCACACAGCTGTGAACACAAAGCCAGTGCATTTCCCCCCAGTTCAGGAGTGCCAGGTACCCAGACACTGGGTCTTTGCGTTTTTAATAATTCCCTACGTTTTGCTTCTAATTGGCATTACAGCCCAATACAACTTGTATCAACCCTTATACGCTACTTTTCTCTCAACAACATTTACATTCTGCTCCAATATAGCTGAAGATTTTACCTTGATATTTTTGCAAGATTAATACAAATCAAACTATCTTTTTTGAGGGTTGTTTCCAAAATACCAAAACTAGCCTTCACAGGACTGTTTTTGCTATATTCCTAGGTTGTCTTTACTTCTTCTCAGTTCTGAGCTTGGTAGCTGAAAATGAGTGATATCAGACAAATTGAAGGGATGACCAAGGAGACACAGATAAATTTCAGTAATACTGAATCCCCTCTATGACCATGTGTGAGTGCCAGAAAGAAGATCTATTTTGTCATCTTACTCATTTTCTTTAGTACCTTTATGGCATCTTCCCATTAAATAGATTGATTATAATCAGTGAATGCATATTCATTTTCTTGATCACTTTGGGAAATAAAGGATTTTATTTTTCCTAAAGAAATTATAATAGCCAAACTGCTAGTAAGGAGGCACTTCACAAGTCACCTCAAGATCTTGGCAACTAGGAAGTGTATGTACATGTTTTGCTGTTTTGATGCCATTTGCTTTTTAAAATATTCTTACCTTTAATGAGCTAGTTATAAAACTGTGACTGATTATCAGATTGTTCTGTCTGTGAAAATTGCAGGTTCTTGATTAACCAATGAAATTCTTCTGAAAAAAGAAAATAGGATTAACTGTTTCATGAGCAAGCACATTTCATTTGTAATGAAATGTGAAATGTGAAATTTGAAAGATAACATAACACATGTACCATAACGTGGCTTTAAACAAAGCAGTTATCAATTTCATTTGATGACAGTTTCAATTGATAACAGCAGTTATCAATTTCAGCAAGAAATCCTGATATTTTGAGTGGATTTCTGTAGAATTTTTGCACCTTACTAAACGGTTAGTTAAGAATATAGAGCTGGAAGTAAATATAACAAAAATGTGTATCCAACTTGAAGATGTAAATAACATAACTGTGCATAGTTAAGTTTTATCACCTGGGCCTATTCAAACAAAATATAGTTTAGTGGAACCAAATGCAAGGCCATATATCTAGAAACAAACTCATAGCACGAGGAACTGTATTTTGGATTCTGGTCAAAAGATGGATTCTGGTCAAAAGGTTTTGGACTGACTCCTTGGGGAATTTCAAGTTGCCTGTTTTTGCCTTTGCCTGGTAGGAAGTAGTTTCAAAGGGGATATGCTAAACAAGAGCCATCTGGAAAACTAATTCAGGCTTCTTCAATGTTTTAGTATTATCCATCACAAAATAGATCATTTTTGCAGAACTCTTTTCAGCAAGTAATGTAGATCAGTATTTAAGAAACCTTCTTATTAAATGAGTGATAGTACAGGAATCTGTAGTAGACAAACACTAATGGTTTCCTGGTACAGCCATTCCGTAAGAAACAGGAAAAGCAGTAACATTCCTGTTTGTAGCTTAAGTTTGGAGTTTTGTGTCTTTTGAAAGAGATTTTCTTGTCAAATGCCACTTATCAGATGAGTTAATAGTGAGTAAATAATGAGTTATTTTTGTTTAGTTATCAAAATAATTTGAAGTATTGGTGACTACTGCAAACAGTCTATTCTCCACTGTAAAGGTTAAATAGCCCCAATAGTTCAAAATATCCCAAAGATAGTCCTTGTATTGAGTATTGGAGTTTTGGAAGCAATGATTTTAATTGGTTGTGAAGGTGTTTAATGTATTCTGCAGTGCTAACACATTTTATGTTCGTCTCACAAACTGGTTTCATATTGGATGCATCTGTTGTGTATTCCAGTCTCCATTTTTCCCTTGATGAGTACAGCTGATGCTTTGTGATGCTCCACATATAGTAACTAAGTTTCCTTTCAGTGACAGGCTTACGAAAGCCTACTTTTCAATCTGGTCCTGCTAGATCTTTCTTTTGTATGAACTTCTTTGTTTTTCCAGATTTTGAATTTTCTGAAATATGAAATATATGAAGCATACGGTTGTGATCTCAGTTGTTTTCATCATGGGAAGACCTCATCCTCCTTTACAACAAAAAAATAAACTCAGGGATAGCTGAATTATTGAACACGTTTGGAACTTAATTAATGATCAATGTCTAAAATGACTGCAGTTGAGTACTTACCCCATCAAACCACTGTCCCTCTCCATCACCCACTTAACTGACCCTGCAGTTTGGCCTCCTCTATTTATCTGCTCTGTCTGGACAGGGCCATAGAACTTGAAGAGCTATGCTAAAGCTGAGAAGCTGCTGTAATCTTTGTTATATGAATAAGTCTCTAAGGAGAAACAAATACATCCGAGTGAGATAGTAGCCATGCAGACAAATCTAAAAGGGACAGAACTGTGTGAATGCATAAGGTTTGAAACGCTTTTTTTTTACTGGAGGTAGAAGTTGAAATATTTCCAAGAAAATGCTGGAGACCTGCTGGTATGTCAGCAGCTTTCTCCTGCTTCAAGCTAAGGAAACTGCTATTGAGAGGTCTTGTGTTACCAAAAAAAAAAAAAATTATTTAACGAAATATTAATGTGTTGCAGTGCATTTCCAGTATATTTTGAAGCATGAGCAAATTAAAACAAAGTAGTCAATTTTAAAGTAGGGTTTGTGACACATTTCCTTCTCTGTTATTTGCTTGTTTACTTTCTGTGGTGGAATGTGTTGATTCATAGTTCTCCTGGTCACCAGCTTAATCTGCACTGGTCTATTCTGTGACACGTCTCCGTGTATGTGAATGTCTATATGTTCAAAAGCACTTAAAGACATTCCCATTTTCTCCCTGTTGGATAGGTAAACAATGTTTGGTTATATATAATAGTGTCATTTGTTTCTTTCAGGAAAACAATACTTTCTAAAGTATTGATCAAGGGTAAGTGCTGGACTGTTCAGTCTTCAAACCCTTCCCTGGTATGCCATGTTTGTCCTAATCTAGTACAGGGAGGGAAAAAAAGAGTAAGAGTCTATTTTCCACGTTTCTTTTTTCTGCTTGCTATCGTTTAAAAAGCAGCTTTGAACCTTGTTCATGGCTTTCCCAGATTTTGCTGTTAGCTGCCAAGTCCCTGTCAGATTGAAATTGAAACGGCAGAAAAAAGATTTTCAACATACTTTTTCTGCAATTTTTTTCTGTCTTTCACCTCTAATGAAATGACCTTTAACTGCCCCTCATCCTACACTAAGCAATGCTGAGTTTTATACCCTAAATTTCAACTACTTTATTAAATTAGCTACAAAATGGATATTTAGAAATGAAAACAAAAGTAATTTAAAAAGTGTATGTGAAGCTTTGCAATGATTCCCAGTATTTAGATGCATTGCTGAACTTTATCCTTCAAAGACAAAGATCTCTGCACTTGAGAGACCTTGCCTCTTACTCAGTGCTCATCCAAATATACATAATATTTTATTATAGCAGCTCATTGTATAGCTAGCCTCATTTAGATTTCACTGTATTTATATCTTTATCCTAGTTATCAGTTCATGCTTTAAATCTGTAGTCATTTACCATGAAATAATTGCCTTATTATTGAAAAAATGAATTGGCTTAGCTACTTCAAATCAGTGTTAGGCTCTTACATCCTAATGGAGTATATATACAAATTACTTTTTGAAATACACAGTATGAGAAAGTCAGACTTACCAGCTCATTCTATTTTTATACCTTATACAATGTTCAACACTTTACTCTTGATGAAATGTGCTTTAGTCCCTTGTTGCACTATCTAATGTGCCAGTATTTCTTGCTACATTAATTTTTCCTGTGTATAGTTTTTAATGGAAAAGATGCTCACCAGCATAAATATCTCTAAAGCTAACAATAAAAAAATATTTAAATAAATAACAGACGCACAAGGGGACTATGGGATAAATATATAGGAGGCACAGAGTCATAATCACATGTCTGAACTGCTTGACCCACTCTTGGCACGTAGCAAAATACACACTAGTAATTATGTAGGTATTCCCCATGCCCACAGTTTTCTGAACTGGGTCAACCTATCTTTAACATTGGAATTATTTGTAAAGATACTGTACGTTTGGAGATATTACACCTGATAAATTGTGATATGACATATATGGTGCATATACGTAAGAACCCATGCACACACTTGACATATGATTTATATGAATTTTGTGCTTATCGAAGAGGAGATCTAATAGGACTGGTTAGAGCCACCAGACATAGCAGAATGAGATACCACAGTTTTACCCATCAATTCCACCAATGTATCATTATCTCAACTGTTCACACCAGTGATATTCCAGTCCGGGACATCTCCTGAGAAAAAACTTTGACAAATTTCGACAAAGCATACAGGATGCAATAGCAAGCTTTTATTTTCCTTTTTACTTGTAAGCTAAGTCAGGGCCTTCGTCTTAGTCAAGATATGAAAAACGGAATATCATGTAAGCCTGGTAAGTGTTCTTCCTTAGTATTTTTCCTAGGTAGCATTTAATTAAAAAATTTAGAATATGTGAAGTGATGGTGTAAGAATGTATAGAGGAACTAAGAGCAAATCTCATTCATAGCTTTGTTTTGATATGCCACTTAGCTGATAAATCTAACACTAGGCTTCTACTTTTTGTTTGGTGTTGCATTTGAAAGGTTTTCCTGGTTCACTGGATATTACTTTCCATCCTTTTAGACCCTTTATAGGATGTTTTACTTATTGTATTACAAAATGTCTTTGCATTAAGCTCTAAAAAACAATAATGAAAATATAAATAATTTTTAGTATGGTAAATGACTACCTTGGATTGCTGAATGTTTTTTACTTGACAGAAATCAGGCCATGAAGATTAAGTGTTTTGAATGAATAAGCTTAAAATCTGGGCTTGGCTTTATCTTCCAGTCTATATTTTCATTTGTTCTACCAGCTGTGCCATGATACTAATTGGTATTAAAGTGTACAAAAGACCTTGTGAGTTAAATATAGAATGGCTTTTGAGGTTTCAAGACAACAGGAAAAACTGAGATAAGGAAACCACCTTACTCATCCTTTTCTGGTTACTTTTGAGAATTTGTCTCTTACTGTTTTTGTTTTTCTACTTGGAAGATTTTTCAGGCACGTTTCATAAAATCAACAGGTCTGAAAAATAAGAATAAGTACAAGACTAAAAGTGAATACATCTCCTTTCCATAATTTATGGGTGAAAGGGAGGTATGTACAAACATTACGCTACGCAATAGTCAGACACCAAAAGCTGGATGATGTACTTATAGTTTACTTTGATGAGGGTCTCTGTGTAGTTGGGCTGCCCTAACAGTAGTTCCAGGAAGAACTGTAACTGCCCACTTCATACCAAGGAGAAATGACAACTGTTTTGCATTTAAAACTTCTGTCTTCATCTCTCTCTGCACCTTGATCACTTAGTAAATTTTGCTGTGTAAATTTTGCAAAAAAATTTTGCCTAGGCCCAAAATTCTTATACATGATGGAACCTAAAAAATGGGGAAAAATTTGTTTATAAAACAGTAAGGAGGAATATACACATGTAGGGTGGGACCTTCAGCTAGAGAAGGCTTCCTGGCCTCATAGAAATGATCATCCTGAGTGTTTGCAGTGCAGATGAATGTTAAATCTGAGCATTCTAAACTATTGTGCCATTTTTTGTCTTTTATGTACCTCCAGAGATGTTCTCAGAGGCAGTGGCTCAGGGCTTCTGGCCCAACAACCAGAACCTGCAGCAGCTAGAGATATTTCTCTTGCTTCTTGCTTTAATTTGTGTCTGTCTATTTTTTTTTTTTCATTTCTGTGTTTTCCTTAATAAGCATATACTATCAAATGCTTCTTAAGAA
This sequence comes from Anseranas semipalmata, assembly GCA_013399115.1. Classification (NCBI taxonomy): domain Eukaryota; kingdom Metazoa; phylum Chordata; class Aves; order Anseriformes; family Anseranatidae; genus Anseranas; species Anseranas semipalmata. The sequence continues at coordinate 1,003,366 of VXAA01006941.1, read as the reverse complement.
GGAAAACAGTAAATTAAAATTTTGGTTAGACAAATGTATAAAGCAAAATCTTTCTCAAGATGCAACTACAGACAGCCAACGTACAGAGAACTGTAGATGGCACCTAAGAAAAGGGAATCAGAGCACTGGAGATCAGTTTCTTCCTATGTCATTAACTCACAATGAGTGTCCTTAGATGTACAAAACATTACTTCTGCTTCCATGTGTGTGTGTAAATGGTCTTGCTGATCATTGGCTACTTCTGTGAAGTGTTGTGATGAATACAGCTAATTACAAAATAATAACTAAGGGTAATGTGTTTTTGAAGAATCCTAGTATAATTTAAATATGACTTCTTTAATTCCTCATATATTAATAACTACAAGGTTCACAAGTGTAAACAGACATTTGAATAAAATGGCTAGCCATGTATTATTTGCTATTGTAAACTAGAACATATCAATGGTAGCCTAATAGTATTCCTAATATCTATACTCAGATGACTTACGTATTAGTAGCCATTTGGAACCCATACTTGATCTCTGTCAGAAGATTAAATATAAATTAATATTTTTTTAACTAAAATCAGAAATCTGACAAAAATTTGGTACAAAATAGTTTCATCTTATCAGACAGAAGCCTTCCATCTTGAAAATGATGTTTTTAAAACTGAACTTCGGCAGTCTTTTGAATTCTAACCTGGCACCCTAGAACTGCAACTCTTCCATGCGGTGGGCTTCAGATCCACTCCCATAACCATTGGCCTCAAGACTCTCCATCCCCACCTACCCCTCACTAGCCTTCCGCTGTCTTCCCATCTCAGACTGCTAAACTGTCCCTCCTCCCAGCTGTCTTCTTTGGGATAATCTAGTAATTCAGTTTTTTTGTAATTCAAGAGTTCTGCTTTGATGCCCTAGCATCATGTGAAAATGAGGAAGAAATAGTATTGTGGTAGTGTTTGCTGCTTCACATGCAACTTCTGCCACGCCACTGCACTACCAGTGGCAGTGGTAACAAAGGTGTGAATACTATTATTACTATAAAAAGTAAATGTAAATCCCAGCCAGAGTGTGTTGTAGTCACTGTTCTAGTTAAAAATCTCAGAAATTTTCCTGAAGATGAAGCTTGTATTTTGGGTGTATTGATTGTAGTGTACAGACTTGAGGGTTGATTCCTAAGCTCGACGGCACAGTTATGTTTCTCATATAATGTGTGGAAGATTATGGCATTATAAAATTTCTGAAAACAGAAGTTCAAATTAAAGAGACTTTTTGTGGCTTTAAGTTGAAATTTTCTAGCTGTTTTATCATAGTAGTTCTTCTCTATTAAGATATCAGATCAGCTGGTAATTGAACATGCTATTCCTTCAAGATTCCCTGTTTTTATACTCGTACATAGTGCTCTGCCTTGTAATACTTTTTATTTTTCTCAGAAGTGTTGTAAATTGAACTATCTGAACTGTGCAAATGTGGGAATATGATCTAGAATAATGCTTTTAAAGAACACCTTTAAATATTACATGGAGATCAAGAAAGTAACTTTCTGGTGTGCTAACCTATTGACAAAAACAAGAAGGAATAATTTGTTTCCCTCTGTTGCTGAGATCTAACCAGGCCCTGTGGTTGTGGGATCGGATGGTGCTTGGAGAGCAACTAATGGGTAATAGTACTCCTTGCATTTTAATAAAACCAGGATGTTTGTTTGCTCATTATTTACTGTGGCAAAGAGATATTGTGGTAGTTCTCTTTCTCTCCTTGTCTCTCATTCAAAAAGGAATTAACAATGAATGGAATTTAGAAATGTTTGAGGAATGAGACAATTTCTTATGTTTACCTTTATTATATTTTAATTTGAACTATTTAAATTTTATTATTCTGTTAAGTTGATGGTTTATGCATGCTTTACATTTTGAAGGCAATATTGGGAAGCATGAGGTATTTTTTAATAACTTCAAGATGCAATTTCACTGCCGTGGACTAACCGCATAAAATGCCTGATCTCCTAGACAGATGAACATCCCTTTGGCAGCACCTAATTACAATTGCCATAGGAATACTGTTGGGGGTATTCAATGTCTAGATAATGAATTAGTTTCCCAAATACTCAGCAGTCAGAGAGAACTGGGGCTCCTGCCCCAATATAATCTGGCTGAAGATCAGATTCATCCTCTACCAGGAATCATGATTGTGGAGCTTGAAAGCTTTTTGATCTCTGATGTGATATTCAGATGTGATTTCCATCCTAAGGAATTGTCCTCAGTCTCTTTACGTGTTTAGGTTGCAGCCAGACTGAATCACCTTCCTTGGGGTAATATCCAAAAAGGCAATTATCTGCTTGGATCAGTGTGATCTCTCTCTAGTCTGCCTTCTTGGGAGTATTCTAAAAAAATTAAAATAAGGCCAGAATCAGCACTTTCTTTCCTGAGCATCCCACCTGTGACCAGGGACTCTCCCAGTGTAGTACCTGAAGTACCTGGAGCTCTGATAAGGCAAAAAGCAAATTCTCTCAAACTGGCCTTTAGGCGGGCTCCTCAGAGCAGGACACATCTGCTTGGGCTGCCTTTGCATTAAATTAACTGCTTCTCTGCCTGACCTGGTGTGGACTCTGCACCCAACTGACTGAGATCTTGAACGTGAAGAGTAAATTCAGTGGTTAAAGAATCTGCATTAGCAAGATAAGTTCTATATTTTATCCAGATCTTTTATGGCTGCAAAGCTGACTGGTTCACAAGAAAAAAAAAATACAAGTGTTCACAAGATCAATTTAAAAACAACAACAACAACAAAAGCTGCTGTCAGCAACTAGGAGTCATCTAGGAGCACTGACAAAACACCTTACCTTGACATCTCAACTTTGGGCAGAAAGTGCCAAGGCATAGGCACCTGAAAATTACAGGAATGTGAACAGAATACTTTCAAAACTTAAAAATGGTAATTTCTAGGAATAGGCAAAATTTAGGACTAGAGCAAGAAGGATTACAGCTTTTCAGAATGTATGCCCTTTGGAAAATCAAGCTATTATTTTCTAAAGGTTAAAGTATTTTTGACGAACAACAGTTGCTTCCTTCAGCAGCTTGCCCTACAGTGGCTAAGCCTAGATTTGGATGATCTGTTTCTGGAATTTTAAGGTCAAACAGTTCTTTCCAAAACCTGAAGTGAGGGTGTCCATGAATATACCATCCAAGGAAAGCGCTAGCCAAAAAGGCTGTGCAAATGGCAATGCAACCTAAGCATGTTTTCAGCTTAATGACTCTTCTCTGGTCTAAGTCAAATTACATGACCTTCTGCAGGTCTCTCTAACTACAGAGCTCATTCATTTTTAAAACTTGGGGCCATGAAAACTGCACTGCTGATTAGTTACTGGCCCTGAAGTAGACAGAAAACAAAACAAAACCGAAACAAAGCAACCAACCAACCAAACAAAAAACATCTGGAGTTTTCCTTACATGAGTATTGGTTATTCCAGAAAGCACTACATAACAAAAATATTGACAGACTTAAACAAAGGCAAGCAATGCTGTGCATGGATAACTAATGCTTAATCATATGAAAATCTATATGTCATATGCATGAATTCCTAGAGAATTTATTTTGAGCAGCGTTCTGAAAATGTTGCTTGTTTAGTATGAGTGCCACAAGGAAACAGTATTTCACAAGCAATTATTGGAAAAGCTGAGAAACAATGAAGGAATGAAACCTTTTAATAAAACTTCTTATTGATATAGATGGTTTTATTCTGTCTTTTTTTTTTAAATGCTAAAATCAGCTTTTCTTTAAAAATAATATAAACCATTGCCTCATAATGAGGTGTCAGCCATAGTTTTACATATACTGTAATATGCTTCCTAATATTCCACAATTTCTGGCCATGCCTGGATATATTGAAGTGCCCTTAGCTTTGCCTCAGGCCCTTAGTACCTCCAGCTGTTATATTATTGGCTGATTTACTGGGAAAATAAAGAGTAGAAATACATAAATGAACATTTTCGTTGCTACCTAATCAGCAGAAAAGAGATTATTTTCTCTCTCTGAAGCAGCAGATACTCCTTTTATAAATATGAAACATTTACGATCAGCAGCAGTCTTGTGAGCTGACAATGTACTGTAGTCTGAATCTTTTCAGAATTACATTTAAAATACAGTTGTAACAATTATTAAAATTAATATATGCTTTAAATAACCAAAATTAAATTCCATAACTGCAGTGCATATTATTTAGGTGAATTAAACTGAGATGTCTCCTCCTGTTCCGTTTTTAATTGCGACAAATTTGAGCTGGATCCAGGATGTGCTTAAAAAAATGAAAGAACTGACGACATCCCTCCATATCAAAATGTTTTGGTAATCATTCTGTTTAAATAGTAACATGTTATTTTTTTAAGCACTTAGATTCTTGATCTGAATCCATATTCATGGAGGTCTGCTGTAATCCACTTTACCACTTAATGTTGCAATTCAAATGTTCAGTAAGAAGCAAAGCCCTCCAGAATAAAGCATGAATATTACCGTGTGGGGCTGTAAAGAGAAGACTATTAGAATATATCACCAACACACTAGGGGACCATTTAGTGCACTGCTCTAAATACATCATTTAATTACAATGGAGACATTACTTCATGTTTCTACTGATGTAAGTATTATTAGAATTCATGATATTCGCAGGCTACTGTGGGCCATTACATTGGCCATAAGCTATTCCATAAGATTTACTACTAAAGGCCCGCAAGGGTATTTGAGCATTCATGGATTCTGTGGCAGTAGGCTTTTATCTAAGACACATAAGTGAGGGACAACCGAGTTATTATCTCTAAGAAACATAGCTTAATATTTTGGATTCTAAAGGTTAAGGTACCATAAATCCTGAATTACTCTGAGATATCACATAAAAAGACATTTTTATTTTATTTTACTCTACTCTGCCTCTTAAAATATTTTATGATGGCAGTTTCTAGAGTTGTACCATGTTGTTTACATTCAGTCCCTGGATACATCAAAAACACTGACACAGCATTTCCTTTAAACTGCTGTAATGGAGGCAAAACACATGCAGGGGATATTCCCCCCATTTCTGCTCTCGTACACGGCCTTTCCGGTGTGATTAGGCTGTCACCCTGATTTGATGAGAGTCACCGCGGACTCTCCTGCCCCGTGGAGGGCCTTGTTAGTGAACCAGTGGACAGTGTCTGGCAGACCCTGCTGGAGACAGTAGGACCAGGCTGCATGAGGCAGAGTAAATATAAATATCTGGCATTTTGCAGCGGATAGTTTGGAATTTTCTGAGATTTAACACTGTGCTGCTGAAGCCAGTGATGTAAAAGGAACCGTGATATTTTCTTCTCTAGCTGCTCTGGAGACCACTGACTGTACATGGTGTTAGCTGGGTGTTTCTTAACTACAACCGTAAACAAGCAGCTTGCATTTAATGTTGCTGCTCCCAGGTAATTCAGACTTCCTCTGTTATCGTTAAAATTTGTTATCTTGTTTCTTTATGCACTCAGCTATACCACATTTCACACGAATATGAAGCAGGGTCTTATGAAGCAGTCTTATGAAGCAGGGTGGGTCAGTGTTTCAGGTGCACCACAGCAAGTGTCAGTGACACCCAGTGGAGGGCCACCAGCACGGCCAGGGCTCGGCGGCCATCTTAGGTGGGCGTCCTCCTGCCGCAGCTGTGCCTTTCCTGGCAGGGAGCTCACCGTAAGTGGACAGGCCTATGATGAGCAAGTTCAAACAGCAAGTAGAGATTCTTTGGTATGGGGATAAGGAGAAACAAACAAACAAACAAAAAACCCAAAGTTTGCTCAGTTAGTCAGTCTGGTTTCATGGCTTGATGTTGACCTTCCTCGATTTACATGGATAGTGCTGTCACTGGGTGAATTGTTCTTGACTAGGTTCTCTAACACTGCATGAGGCACAAGAATGTTTTCTGTAAAAATCTTAACAACCTTTGCACAAATTATCTTAATGTTCAAGGTAAGTTAAAATTGTTTTAGGAAATCTAGAAAATCAAAGAAGGATATTTGCTTGTATATTCTCCTGGACAAGAATTATTTTCCATCTCCCCCCTCCTTTTATTTTTCCCTCTAAATTTGGCTTTTTGCTTTAGCACATCACTAGAGCTTAAGAAGTAATGATTGAAAAGAGGGAATCGTTTTCAGTGTTGTGGCTATCAGGAGGGTTGAGGAGAATTTTCCCTCCACAGGACTAAGAGGAACAGAGAGATTGGTTTCGTGTAGCACGTACTTAAATGTTAAATAAACAATGAGCTTGGTTTTGTTCCTTGATTTCTTATGAAAATAGAAAGTCTAGGCTTTATCTTGTTTTCTCTTAGATTTTCTTAGTTCAAAGTAGTCATCTTGCCTTGCTTTCCTCTGTATATTTTAATGGCTATCTTAAAGAAATAAACAGCTTTGTTTGGCTTAAGAATCAGTTTAGATCCAGGGTGCTGGTTCTCATTTTTCATGAACAGCTTCGAACCTGAACTTGGATCTGAGCGTTGTAAATGTACGCCACAAACTTCACACAAGTGTGCACTCTTTCTCAGGCTGCTCTAGAACCAGTGCGGGATTTGGGAGTGGTGGCCTGCCTGCATCATGCCACAAGTATGTGAAGTGCCATAGAGCAATTGCTTGGGTTGCCTTTTGTTCCAGTAGTTGAGTCCGCTGAGGACTGAAATTGATTTTCCTTATGTTAGCATGTGAAGGCTCTGCCCCTTGACCCGCTGCCGGCGAGCGTGCAGGGCACAGAAAGGCTGCAGCTTTGCAGAAGTAAGCAGCACTACGCCTCTCATCACCGGTGCATTCTTCTTCCGAAATTGTTCTCTCCCCTGTGCTTTTCCTTTCTACCCAACTCTGCTCTTTGCATTGGTGCTGGATTGTCCCATAAATATTTTGCATGCCTAAAGCAGTATATATACTTTTTTCACAATAGCATAATATTTTTAAAAAGTATCTGAAGTGGTTGATCTGTATTCATGAACCAGATAATACTGTTGAGTGCAGTGAAGCACACGACCGGCAATCAGTAGTACGGGCCATCTACTCTACACCATTATTTCTGTGCAGCTTAATCCCATATAAAACATCCCCGCTCACATGTCAGTTTTGCCAGTGGTGATGCAATGATATGTAAAACCAAAGGAAGTGAACAGGGGCTACAATTGTAAAACCAAACTCAGTGATGACCTATTCATACTCTTGGGTAAAAAGACCACTGCTCACTCTATGAATATCTTCAGAAAGTGACGCAATACACATTTTTCTAGAGTGCTTCTAACTTGTTCTAATTTTGCATAGGCCTGTAGCCAGTTGTTTTAGTTCCCTTTTCTCAGAAACATCAGAGGTTGGTAATTCCTTCCCTCCTCCTCACTTTTGGTGCTGTAGTTAAGTCATCCACTGCCTTTCAGCGTACCTCCTACTGCTGGCCAGGAGACTAAACCCCGCGTAAATGATGTCACCACTGTGATTAACCCAGTTCTCCAAAATCACATTGGCTTGTTGGAGACTTGAACAGAGCTTACTTGTCCATTGAATCTCAATTTGTATTACTCAATGGGGGATTTTTTTTTTTCTTAATTTTGAAATTCCACAAACCATACAAATACTTCTAGACTGGAATATTAAAACATACTCGTGGCTTTTTACCTGTTAGGAAGAAAAGAGGAGAATGTGTTAAATCAGGAAGAATAAGCCCTGTTTCAGTGTCTGCTCTCAGTAGGTGGCACTCTTTCCTCTGAGTATGTGCTGAGTTAAAATCTCAGCAAGTCAGTTCCCAAGGTTCATGTTTTAGCTCAGAAGCAAGAGTGAGGAGCGACAGTTTGTAGTTGCTGAAGACTCATAGCACTTTTTGCAAGCTATGTTGTATTCTTTTTCCGTGTCCTTGTAATTTTCTGTACTCTTGTAATTACATTCTCTGTGTCTATGTTTCTCTGTAGTTTTGGGAAGGTTTGTTGCTCGTAATATTCCCTACTACCACTCTCAAAAAAGAATTAACATGACGTATGTTCACTTGAAATGACTGACGTGGTCTTCACCAGAGATGGCTGCATATCGCTAATTAATGAAGTTATTTTCTAATCCTCCACAGACTGTACTTTTTTTTTTTTTTTGATCTTATGATAGGCTTAGAGACACCCTACAAATGTAAGATTTCACTTAATTAGCAGCTCTTATTTTGTAACTGTGGGGTAATAAAGTAGTAGCATTTTCCCCTTTTGGAGATTTAAATGGACCTGTAAGCAAAAGAAAGGACAAAATTGTATGTCTGTGTGCATTGATAATAATTTGAATTTGTTTTCTTTGCTGTGCAGAGGGTTGCTGTTGCCATTCTTATTCAGAATCAGATTTCAGGTTGTAAAGGTAATCAGAATAGTCATTGGAACTGGATTGTTTTTTATTAAAGATGCAACAACTTGGCTGTATTTGTATTCTCCTCCCTCTGTAACTTTCCCTATTACCTAAGCTACATAAGAAAGAAGCGGGCTGGGGAAGTTAAGGTTCTCCAGTGGTGAGGAGAAGGCACACAAGCAGCTGAAATAAATGTCTTTAGCTGGATGGCAGAATAAGTAAGACCTCATTGGAGCAAATCAGCGTTCTGGAGATAGAAATAAGCAACCACAGAGGACCTAGGTGATAGCTCTTTCCCTCCTTTGGGTGAATGCTCTATGGGGACTCCTGGAAAGAAAAGCATCTAGGAATGTCAAAGCAGGGATCTCCACTATTTCCAGTATATCCAATACAATAATTCTGACAGCATTTTCTCTGACCCATGCTACTACCTGTCTACTTCACCCCCTGTCTTTTTCATACAGTGGTTTCACCTTGGGTCCTATCCGTACATTCCCCTGACTTTTTTGCATTCTGACTTTGTTTATTGCTCTCATCCTATGCATAAGAGTGTGTCTCCTTATTCTCCTCCACTGAAGGATCTTATGCAATTTGTCATTCTCTTTTCCCTGCTCTTTTGTTCCTCCTGATGTTACTACCTGTCCTGTCACTACAAATGGCTGGTGCCCAATCTCCCTGGCTCAGTCCAATGACCTTCTCCTAGCCCTTTTCTTAAATGTATTAATGTTATGTGCCTGCATTGAGCATGTGGGATTATGTAAGTTTAATGGCCTTGATAGGTGTATGTGTTTTCTGAGTTTGTTTCCATCACATATGGCTAATTTTCATTCTCTTTAATTAAAGTCCAGGATGCTTCTAAAATTATATGCAGCTTCTTACTAACCATGATATTTCTGTTTACGTATGCATCTGGTAAGTCTGAAAATGCAAAAGGATTTGGTAGCACAAGCAACACAACTAGTTCTAGAATTTTGTGGTATCCCTGTGTTCATACAATCATGATCAGAAAGACATAGAGTTCTCCTAGTATTACCATAACTTTATTTAGGAACAGGAATCGAAGCTTTAGGGAAAGAAAATACTGACCTTGCATCTGAGACTGGGGAAAGTGCAGCTCATCATGATGCAAGTTTTGTACCTCCCTCCTTCTCTATCTCTCATTTGGATTTTCTTTTAATTCTTCTCTCTTTAGGTGTTTCCTATCACACAGTCTTAGTGCAGTGTCTGTCTCTGGAATCAGATTAATATATGTGTAGTATGTCATAAAGAGCATAGGAAATCCCACTTCACATTACAGTCAATAATTTCAGTAATACAAGAGATGACCAAGAAATAATTATGTTTACCTTCTGTATATATTTTTCTTGTGTTTCTTTAGAAAATCATATTAGAAAGAAACTATAAATTGCATAAGCAAGAATGAAAAATCACTCTGTTCAGGAGCTTAATTTTACAGATGGTCCACTGTACTGCTGGGAGGTGTACCCTTTACATTGTAGGTAACTTGTATTGTGTACCAACATGCATAACGATTATAGGCAACAAAAGTGGTACAGCATGAAAAGAAGTCATGCAGGATAAACTGCAGCTTAGGGCAAAGGACAATGTATAAGTCTTATGCACTACTTCGGCCTTACCCTGGCCATGAATAGTGTTTTTGCATGGAGTGATTTTTTTTATAAATCATTGGGATAAATAGATAATAGAGTTTCACATAGAAAAATATGAAATCCTTAGACAATGTAAGATGACATGTCTATTAATTGTCAGGTAATTATAACAAGTTAAATCAGCTGAGAGTCTTAGTGCCAAAAGAAAAAGGGAAAGAAAGAAAAAAATCCCCTACCACAATTCCAACAGTATCTTGAATTCTGTTAACAACAGTGTTTGGTGTAGAAATCTGCACCTACTAAAATTTAAAATTACTTTTTTTTTTTTTTTTAAGTTTTATATCCCTGCCACATCCAGTCTTATTTCAAATTCACTGATTCTTGAAGAAACAAAAGTATAAACCATGTAATTGGTATTCTATTCCCCATAGAGCATAGAACTGGCCTTTGGGGGCCAGATGAGACCACATTTTCAAATGAAGCACCAAGCAAAAAGTCCACGGATATTCTGCTGTTTCCTGTTATACAGAACTGTTACCTCTTTTGCTACTGCTAGAGCCCAGCTTATGAGCCTGCCCTCAGTAAATTAAAGGAAAAAACACTTTCTTCAGATGCCATTCCTCTGTATGCACTCATGTCTCCAAGGCTTAAGATCTAACAATCCTCTAACAACTTGGCCTGGAAAGATGAATAGCTTTTAAAACATTGTGTAGATTGTATTAATTGGGAAGGGAGTAATGGGTTTAGAATAACTGGAACGGTTTTTAAACAGCTTGATTACAAGGATTATCACATACACATTGAATTAGACAAATCCAGGGAAATTAGAATAATTTCTGCCTTTCCTGGGCATGAATTTAAAGTAGAGAAATGTAGAACTAAAAGCAAATAGCACAACCTGTTTTAATCAAAGTAGTCTAGCAAGAAACAATCAATTAAAGAACAGTCTGATTCTCTGTGACATCAATGTATGAAAATCTGTTAGACGCCAGATTGTGTCTCAAGACACATATGATGAACTGAACAAAATGACCTGCTAATAGCTTTTACGGGTAATAAATGCATCATGTTATTGGTAATTCTGCAGATGGTAAATCAAGCTAATATCCAGGCTGAAACAAGCTACTTGTTAAATATACTTCAAAAATGTTCCTCCTTGTTATTCCATAATTGTATCACACAGAAAAATAAGATGATTGCTACTTATTTTTAAGCATTTTAAATTAAGATGTGTTTCAACATGCAGACATTTTAATTTTCAAATTCTTTAGAGAGAACATTTTTTGAGCAGATCTGAGCCTTTGAAGCACAGCATTTGTATTTAGATTAGCAGCCCTACATAAACTGTTTATATATATATATATATAAATGTTCTCAGCTTTAGTGTTTAGCATGTATTTTGAAAGAGATTTCACAATGTCTAATGTTAATTTGAAGCTGCTATTCAGAATGCAGTACTTCCTGTTGTACAGATATAAGCCTTTTCCATATGGGGAATTTGTGATTTGTAGAATATGAGATGTTGTTAATCAATCTGTAGAAAACAAGACTTCAGAGCTATACACATTACATCTAAATTTGGAATATATGAAATAATTCAATTTGTATACCTAAAAAAAGAATAATTCTGTAAAGAATAGGATGAATTTATTCACCAAATCCTATATCCATCCAAGGCAGAAAAACTGACAAAATGTTGGCTCAAAAATATTGATGTAGGATGGATATCCCCCCAAACCTCACTCAAAAATGGCAAGTGAAATAGCATAAGCAAACCCCAAAAACTTATTCCATCTCTTCATGCCAAGGATTTTACAGAATTGAGGAGTCCATACTTTTTATATTATTCTCTGTCAGTTTTTTAATAATAAAAAAGTAAATTAATTTTCCAGGTAGCAATTATTTACTGCAGAAAAACATCTACTAGCTATAATAAATTATGTTTTTGTGGCTATCCAATTCAGTATTTATCCACAACAAATTCAAACAGATGTTCAATGCTCAATTATTATACTATCTGTTAAAAAGTGTTTTTGACAGGCTAATTCATCAGGAAACTAGAAAATGATTGGAAAACATTAATAAAACTTGAAGGCAACACCTTAACATGTTAGATACTGCAAAACCATTCAGGCAACTGTGAGTCACAGGTTGCAAAAAGCAAATATGATGAGGGAACAAAATCAGAAAGATTTGTATTGGGAAATCTTTTGAACACACTGCTTTTCCCAGATTCTTGTGAAAGCATGGTGGCCTTGACCCTAACTCACTGCATTAGTTCTTCTTCTACATTCCTGTGTCAGATCTAGACACATTAATAACATCTTTTGTTACTTACCACTTACTGTATTTGTTCTAGCTACATCTCCTCTCACTTCCCCACACTTGAGCTAATATGTCTTGCTTGAGTTTATAATGGCTCGTCTCAACAATTTAGTATTGTCATCAAACCTGTGGAACTGTTGAAAAATGCTAAATAATGATAACAGCATCAAGGCTTTATTTAGATTTTAAGATTAATTTGCTCAGCACATTCGTGATCCGTTGTGGTCGTTTTCAGTGCATACTGAAATCAAGTTACTGGTGAAGAAGCTGGAGGAAAGGGATTGTTAAGTCTGTCTGTGCTATTAGGAAACCAGGGACTGAATTCTTGGCCCCTGCTCCATTTGCTATATATGGTAGAGGCTGTGCAAAGCACCCAGAAAGCTATCATCACGGAGCAGTCAAAGATACACTCCTCCTCAACAGAAAATCCTTTGTGAAAGGTCTGTATCACCTGAACACCCCCGTTCCTACTGTGGGAGGAGGATTGTGGCTTAGAGGGAGGGAGGGAGAGATGGCAATGGAAAGTTCTGGCAGCTCCACTGCAAGTGCAGTTTCTTAAAAAAAATAATAAAAATCCTTACTCACCAAAGCAGGTTGGGTCTTGAATCACGAGTACCATGCTCAAAAACCTTTGCTTACATTGACAGATATGTCACTCAAGTTCTTTCAAAGGTGGCAGAACTTTCAAAACGTGTAGAAGTATCTACAGCAGAAATGAATGTATGTTTGTCCAGTTGTGCAAAGTGCAAAATATGTTTGGCTTTTCTGATTCTGCTTGAATTGTAAATATTTATAACCACAGATGAGAGATTGACCAAGATTCCAGTCAAAATAGCTAATCGTTTGTGGAAATTGGGACCTCCTTGAACAGAAGTTACTTTCAAAATATGAATAATTCATTGTGAGATGTTGTCACATATCTGTTTTTAAGTACAAGATGACTGTGAAAAACATCCTGTGTTTCTGTAAATGCTGTCTTATGACTTATTTTAAAGGTTTTAGAATGTTTAGATGAAAATATAGCATATTTACTATGCATACAAGACAAGCCAGCAGAATAGTACTGCTGTTGTATGTCCTTCGAGCCATCTCATCCAAAAGTTGGCTGCACTGAAGAAGCTGACTTGAGCTATTTTCTTGGTGAACCAGTAAAAAATGGAGAAATTCCACATGACTGCCTCTGCCTTCATCATTCCTGTTTCATTCACCATCTGCTTGTTTCAAATGGGCCAACAATTCTACTTTATCTTTCCATGGAAACTGTTTTGTATTTTAAAATGAGTAATAACTGAATTTAAAATTGTAATGATAAAGTCAAGAGTTACCGGGATAGCAATCCCCCTCAGTCATAAAAATTTTATAAGAATTTCTACTTCAGATTCACTTAGTACCAACTTGGAAAGGGGCTTGGCTCTCAGCAAAATAGTCTTCGTTCATAGGCATATCATCATTATCCCTTTGACTTCTGACATAGTGCCCACTTTAAGGTTGTTTTATTATGGTAAATACTGAAAAAAATCCGGAGCAGGCAGTGTGTTGAACACAGTGTTTTTCTCAGCCTTCCTCCGTCATTTTTATTCAGTATAATGTACTAGTTGCCAGAGGCGCTGTGTAAACACAGATTATGGTTGCTGCCCAAAAGAGCTTAAAAAGCTTAAAAGTATTAAAAACTACCATGGAAAGATCTATCTTTCCATTTTATATATAAAAAGTAGAGTAACCTCTATGAGGCAGTTTCTAACTCAGAGTGAGGTCTGTCAGTTCTCAGACTGGAAATTGTATATAGTGAGAAAAAATGCACAAAACAAAAAGGTAGCTGAGAGATGACTGGGAAGTTTTCTAGAACTGTCCATACCTTTAAAAACACCTTCTTCCAGCTACCCACCACTTCAGGAAGGGTAGGTGGACGTCTTCTTTTTTTTTTTTTTTTTTTTTCCTGGATCATCTTTTGTCCTTCAGAAACACACAAAAAACAAACAAAGACACAAAACCACCTCTGCTCATTTTTTTAAAGTAACTGAAAACTAACTTTTCTGTAATAACGTTATCATGTAACTATTTTTATATACTTAAAAGCAAGATCCAGTTTTCAGCATGCTATAGCCAGCCCCTAGTGTCATACATGTTCTGAATACCAGGCAAGTTAATAGCTTAGGAACAACTCAAAGAACTTAACTTTAAAGCTTCTGTTTGCTCTCATCATGATCAGAAGAGGGAAATCGTGTGCCATATGCCTTGAGAAATTATATTTTTTATACTAAAATTTATTTAAAATTAAGTATATGATATCAGTTTAAATATTGCTCTAAATTCTAAACTATAATCTCTTGGTAGATATTTAGTGGAAATTGAAAAAGCTTAAATGGCTTAAAAATGGCTTTGAAGCATTATGTAGAAGCAGTTATCATTTATAAATGATGGGACATTAATGGCTTCCTTCTACATTTAGCATTAGACTTTGAAGATGAAATGGAAGTGTCTCACTCCAGAAATTTGCAACGTATATGTATGCCTACAAGTTTACTTAGTTTAAATATTTATTTTGAGATTCTTTATTTTTCTGTAATATTTTGAAATTCAGATCAGTAAATTTCTTACGGTAGACATTTTGTTAGCTAGAATGAAGCCCTTTCTATTCTTATTTTAGTTTCTTATTTTATTGTTGACATCCTGGGTAAATTACTGACTTGTTATTTGCTCTCCTTTCTGACATTGTGTAATCCATCTGGCTTTGGGGAAAAAACAACTTCAGCTCATGAATGAAATAGCCTTAAAATTTAAGAGGAAGAGATATCATATAGGTAAACTATCCCAGTGAAATCCTGTGGTGTAGGAGCTTAAGTACCTGACTCCCATGTCTGTGTCAAGGATAGCAGAAGCAGCTAAAAATAATGTACGGTTGCCATAGACCTGAAATAAGTCATGATTTTAAATGATTTCATTATGGAGGAGTTATACTATGGGCTGTTTTGCTCCTGGCAAGAGTTTTACGGAATAGCTTGTGTTTAATAAAAATGTGGGCAGCAAACTAGATAGGCTTAAAGAAATATAAAAATTGGTGAGTTTTTCCAGATAAACATATGAATGGTTGCCAGTGTCCTTTTGTGTGCAAAAGAAAGACAAGACAAATTTAAAATAAAAGAGGAAAAGAGAGAGAGGGATTTTGAACAAGCAATCTTCAAAGTTATCTTTTCCAATCTGAACTGGAACATTACAGCATCTCTGGATTTCATAGATTAGTACAGCACAAGTCATTCTTGTTGATAAAAGAAAAGGGAGTTGGCCAAAATATTTGACAATAGCATTTGTAACTTGAGCTCTTCCAAATTCCAATTAATATTTGTTTTAAAGTCAGCTTAATATTATTGATAACCATATCTAAAATATACTCTTTGTTAATGGGAAAAATCACTCAGTTTTAAGCAGCAGTCTGTTGATATTTTCCATGATGATTAAGGTGATATTTTCATTAAATTCAGGCCAAGCATTAAGAAAAAGTGCTTGGCCTTAATAGATATCAACGACAGAATCCTGGAGGTAACAAAACTGAAATAATAAACCAAATTGTGCTTATGAGTGAACCATCTAGAACTTCCAGCTGCTCTTAAATGTCCCTACAATTTTCCTTTCATGTGTGATTGTAGGCACAAAATTGAAGGCATAAAATGAAGAACATTTGATCTAGCTTTGCTTTTTTTCAAGTTCATTTTAGGGCCTGGTTCAGAAAAATGCTTGAGAGCATGCGTAACTCTAAGCAGGCAAGTAATTCTTAAAATCTCAGAGACTATATACATCTTTCAGATTAGATATAAATGTAAGTATTTTACAGAATGGAGATATACAGCCAAAAAAAAAATTATTGAAGGCCAAGACTGAATAGCATATGTAGAATCATCTTCTAGCAGTCAGGTGTTATGCATTTAAGTTTATCTTTGACACTTGATAAAACATCTTCATAAAAAACGTTTGAGGTGAGGTCAAAGGAAAGAAGGAATTGGTGGGAACAGGGATAAGATATCAAAGGTCAGTGTTAAACTTCACTGACAATTTTGACCTGTTAAGTAGTGCAATTGGAGGCAAGATTAACAATTCCTTTTTCCCACCCTCATCCAGCTGAAATGGCATCCCTTATGTGCATAGGCAAAGAGAACAGCACCAATTAACAACCAAGTTAATTTTAGTATAAATTCCTAGACAATCCCCAGACACCTACCAGTAAATGCAATGTAAAGAGGGTTAGAACATGGCCCAGAGACGTTTTTTTTTTTTTTTTTTTTTTCCTTCTCTTATGCCTGAGGTTATTTTGCTAGGGGATGGATCTTTCAGTGTTCTGTAGCTGCAACTGCTATCATACTCTATGTTTTGACCTTCTTGTAAGTGCCTTGTACAACTGGCAGACTGACTCTGCCCTTCCCCCAGTAACTCACAATTTGCAGTGCCCATAGATGCACACAAACAACCTCCTACTCTGCAGACTTCATATATGAAAGTGAAACAGTCTTTTCCAACCACTTTTACTTCCAGTTGTTGCATATAGCTAATAAATGTCTAATGACAAAGCAAATTTTCCTTTCTGGTGTGCTAGTATGCTGATTCTGCACCTTTGGCAGCATTTTAAAGTCAGTTTTTCCTTTCAATGAAGTCTTTCCACTTAAAAAAAAAAAACAACAAAAAATCATTTGGAAACGGACATTGTCAAGCTCCTTAGAGTGGCTTTAGAAAACACTCACAGAAACCAAATCCCATCCCACACTGAACCTCTTTTTTAAGCCAGTGCTGAACATTATTCTCTACCAACAACCCATATTCCCAAATAAACCCACTCCTGCCAGCTCTCGCTGCTTTATCATAAGTCTTGCAGTATTTGATGCTGTACTTGAAGCACCAGCTGCTGGACACAAGTGATAACAAGAGAGTCTCACCTTTCATTTAAAAATGTGCATGTGTCTAGCTTTCGTAGCTGTGTAGAACAGCTTGAAAACATCATCCAAGAATAATAGCAAATTCAGAAAAAGAGAAAAAATATCATTTCATGTAAATCTTCTGATTTTTGAGCGTCTGAACTGCAATATTGCAAACTAAAATTGTAATGTTTAAATAAAGACAAGTCAGTTTAGAGTCTTTTTTTACCAGGAAGATGAAAACCTCCAAATTAAGGCATACAGGTTAGTATGCAAACAACCAGCAGGGTCTAGATATTATTTTCAGCTCTGTTACAGATTATTCTTTATTGGCAGACAGAAGTCCCAGGATTATTAAAAATGCATACTGTTAAGACATAAACATATTTCCTGATTGCTAGCATTGATGTAAAAACACTTATACCATACAATATATGAATCTCCTTTCTCATCTAGCAATTAATGCTGTGCAATAGAGGACAACATACAGTTCTTACAATGTAAAACAGCTTTGCCGACATTGTTTAGGGGCCTACTGTTCTTAATTACACAACAAAGCACCCCGTTTGTCCCATGCTAAAAACAAAACAAAACTGCTTAGGTAAGCTTAATTAGGCTTCAGCACTAATGCTAACTTCCATCTTTGAATAATTCCAACCCTTTATGCTAATTCAAGAAACATGAAATTGTAGCAGTAAAACAGCTCCACATACACCTTACTAGTTTGTGAAATGCATTTAAGAAAGAGCTCTCTAAACTCTGAAACAATCTTTGGCTGTTTTTTTTTTTTTATTTTTTATTTGAAACTGAAGCAATTTCATCAAGAATAACTCACCTTCTTCCAAGGGGAAAAGAGAAGAATTATGATAACTCATATGTCTTTGGAAGAGCTTTACCTGCTGTGATAAGCCTATTTGACTACATGGCTGCAAGAACAGTGACTTTTTGACATCAATTCCCATAAGGATATCTCCTCCAAAGATTTGGTTTTCTTTACAATTTAATTCAGTTGCCCTGTAGTGGAACTCCTGATGTCTGGATATTGCCTCTGCAGCTTTCTTTCTCATGGCCCAAGCTTTCTTCCTCATATGACCATCATCTAACCTGATATGGCACTGCTAATGCTGGTTGATGAATGATAATTCTTCTGGGAAAAGTAACAGAATGATATGAGATGACTAAAGCTTGTTGACATCTTTTAACTTTTAAAAAGTGAAAAAAAAAAAAAAACCAAAACCAAAAACAAACAAACAAAAAACACAAGAACACTTCAGTGAAATTCTCCTGAAAACTATTAAGCCGTGTTTTAATAATGTATAAAGTGTTAGTCTCCAGACTTATAAGTCTGATATGCTCCAGTCCTTTTCTTCTCAGACAATGCTAAGTTCAGAATCACTGGAAGGGGACCTGCTCTCTCATGAAGCATGGCACTGCTACTAGCTGGTCAAGGGGAGTGATTGTCCCACTTTGCTCTGTGCTGGTGCGGCCTCACCTCAAGTACTGTGTGCAGTTTTGGGTGCCACAATCTAAGAAGGACATAAAACTATCAGAGAGTGTCCAAAGGAGGGCTACAAAGATCATGAAGGGTCTAGAGGGCAAGACATATGAGGAGTGGCTGAGGTCACTTGATTTGTTCAGCCCAGAGAAGAGGAGGCTGAGGGGAGGCCTCATGGCGGCCTGCAGCTTCCTCACGAGGGGAGCGGAGGGGCAGGCGCTGATCTCTGCTCTCTGGTGACAGCGACAGGACCCGAGGGAACAGCATGGAGCTGTGACAGGGGAGGGTCAGGCTGGGTGTTAGGAAAAGGTTCTTCACTGGGAGAGCGGTCAGGCATTGGAACAGGCTCCACAGGGCAGTGGTCACGGCACCGAGCCTGCCGGAGTTCAAGAAGCAGTTGGACAAGGCTCTCAGACATATGGTTTGATTTTTTGGGTGGTCCTGTGTGGAGCCAGGAGTAGGACTCAATGATCCTTGTGGGTCCATTCCAACTGAGGCTATTCTATGATTCTATGATTGTCTCTGTGCATTTTCCCTTCTTTTCAAGGTAATTACCTTTTTTTTTTTTTTCCCCCTGGTAGTATATATGAGAGATCTCCAGTATAAGCACACACTTCACAGCTTAAGTTTTAATGTTCCATTAATGTCTAAAAGTCAGATTTATTTAGGCTGAGCAATATATTATTCTAAAAAATAGCACTGAAATCAATGAATTGAAAATACAACTATCATATATGTATTCTGTACATATCCATCGTGGGCAGAGGAACTAAAGATACCTCAGTCTGGGCCAAGGACCTCTATCTGTTACACTTTCTGATGCTAAAGAATTTCCTATCTGTGACTAGGTGGGATGAAATCAACTGAAATAGAAGTCAGTGGGAATACCTCATAGAGTAATATATTACTTGACATGAGTAACGGTGGCAGAATACACCCTATGGGAACTGCACAGTAGAAGATTGGCACATTAAGTTGAAATACTCCCATTCCCCTCCCATGCAGTATTTCCTGATCCAGACTTGTCAGTGTACTTACAGCTTGACCTTCTGTTATTCGTCCTATATACTCCTGGGCATTGCTTTTTGTTGGTGGTGATGGTTTTTTTGGTTTGTTTGTTTTTTAAGCTGAAAATTTGTTTCATGCAATATTCTATCAGTTTATTCACCTTGAGTCCAAGACACATATCAACCACCTTTGGAAAGGAGAAACCTTCTGTAAGGAACTTGTGTATTTATAATTTGTAAGAAAAAGGGAAATCTTAAATAAATTTCTTAGTGGTTTCTTAACCCTGATATGTTGCTAAGGGAGGCACCCATAGCTTAGTTATTCAATTGTACCTTTGGGTTGCATGAATATTATAGGTTGCAGTATTCCTCTCAGACACTGGAGAGGAATGGAAACGTCTTGCTTTTGTACCACTGGAAAATGATCAAGCATTTTGCCGTGGGAAAGATTTCTTGGCGTTGTATTATAGTGTATGAAAATTGCCTTCTGTCCAGTAAATACTTGGAAAAGATTTTGTCCGAAGTGTAGGCTGATATGTATTCCTTGATACATAACGTTTTCCACAAACAGTGGAAGGAATATTTGGAACTGTGAGCGAGTTGCAAGCTTGCTGCAGTTGACTCCTGTGATATTACCATACAAAGAAAGGAACCATAGGAAAAATGAGCAAAAGTAAAATATCTGTTCCAAATTTAGGTGGTGGAGAATAGCGTATCAAGAATTATGCAGGGAGAGATTCGTGAATCTGTGTGAGATGACAGAGACAGAAAAAACTTTCAACACTGTTTTAGACCAGACTAAATCAGGTAGGAGAGCAAAAGTTATACAAAGATTTAAACAGCAAAATTCCTTCTTAGATATCTAGTAGGAGGTTTCTATCCCAGATGTGCCACAGGTTGTATCAGCTTCTAGCAAGTTGGAAATGCCCAGTTTTAGCCAAAGATCGTATTCTAAAAAGCGGTAGACATGTCATGTATTGCTCTTCCAGTTGTAAATTCAATGCCTCCTTCTATAAAATTAATTCAACATTTATTTGAGAAAATAAATGAAAAACTGTTTCACATCTGTTCTGAAATGTTTCTTATTTTCAGTAAGAAAAAATGTTAGGTATCATTTTAATTTCAATGTCATATGAATTTATTTTCTTTTGGAATGCATTGTTCTGACAAGCTGAATAATCTCCTATTAGGAGAGGGGAGGGGATTCAGTCTTTCTGCAGTCCTGTACTCTGTGTTCTTTTGCTCTGAATAGAATATATAATCCTATTTCCATTTCCTTGTGATGCTACTACTATTGATTGCGTGAGAATGAACAGCAATACTTAGTCTTCATCTATACTTCCTAAATTGCTTCTTAATGCTAACATAATTTTTTTTTTCTTGCAATCTTTCCCATTTCTTTTTTTTTTTTCCTTCCATATATATCTGTATTACACTCTCAATTACTTCCTTTTTTTCCAAGGTAGACCTTCGTATGATTGAACTTGGGACTAAGTATCTATATCACTCAGTTAGTAGATGTTTAAGGCCTTATTAAGTACATTTTGCTACCTTGCTGATCTTTCCTGTGTATTGCATTTACTATTTATGTTACTTTTTATTTCACCACTTATACAAATAAATGTTTTTCTTAGAGAATTTTAGAACTGCAGAGGAGCAAAACGGCAGACTGTAGACCTGATGTATCTAATCAGTGGATTGAATCTTTAATTTTAAATTCTCAGAGTTTCATCACCAGCAGAACTTTTTCAACCCAGTGACGGTATCACAGATAATCTAGCACTTCTATGTTCCTCCTCCTTACTCCATTGAGGCAGGCTTCTCAGGAACAGCCTTGAATCTGGTATCAAATCAGGCAGATGATTGGGACCAATACGCTGTAGGTAGTTTGAAGTTCTCCAGGTGAGACTTCTGAGATGCCCAGGCACCACAAAACCTTTTCAGTTCTAGGCTCATTTTCAGGCATGTGTGTGCTCTGAAGAGCAGGTTAGGAAGTTACTAGTGGCAGATATTACAATAAGATTCTTCTTAATATTATTATTGCTATTGTCATCTATTTTATAGAACAGGCAGCAAAAGAAAAGTATTATATTTTGAAATCCCTCCTTTCTAACCTTAAATTCTATAGTATGGCAAATGGCCAAGGAGAAAAAGCCAGTTTTCTTCAAAAAAATACTTTATTTCACATCAACCATTTGTCAGAGGTTCTGTTGAAACATTATATCCTATATCAGAACTGTCTCTTGAGAATAATTGTTTGCTTTGGGGTCTTCAAACAGTAATTCCGGAATCTCTGCAGGCAAGGTTATTTACAGAAAAACATGAGAATCATTTGGTCACTGCTAAAGTAGAGACTGTGGCACCACTTCAGGGAGGGACAGTGTTAGAATCAGCAGCTACTTCTGAAGTCAGTAAACATAAAAACAATAATAGTCATAGTAATTTACTATCAATAGCTATTTTGTACCATGTGGAGTGACTAATAGTTTTTTATGAGCAATTTATTTACTTGTTAATATTTTCTGAAAGGTAAACAATGGAGGTACATCTAATACAAAAACAATGAGAGTAAACTGCCCATCTATCTGGAAAATGAGTGTGGATGTAGTTATTCCTAGGGAATAAGATGCTACAGTGAGTGAGAATAACAGTTTGTAACATTGAATGCACAGTGTGTATACATCTGTGGGATAATGCAAAAAAAAAATTAACAGTCATAATGGAAATATCTCTGTACAGTTAAAACCAAAATATACTCGTGGGCATAAGCACAAAGTCTTCCAGGCTACAGGCTGTATCTGGAACTTCTGACTGTGCTTACTGAGTGAGTTATTAAATGAATGTTTGACCGATCTGTGAACAAATAAAGTACAACATTGCCAAACTGAAAGAATTCCTTTGCGAGCTAGGATTTTGCATGTTTCAGATCCACGTTCTTGAACTGAAAAATGTAACAATAAGGTATAAGAAATCAACAAAATATGCCACTGCTACTTTGCTTGAAGTAGATTTCAAGGCCAGAAGCCTTTTAGTTTAGGATATAATCCCTTCATTCCCAAATTCTTTGTTAGAATAATAAAGTCTTGTTGAGATGGGACACAACTTAAAACAGAGTAATTCATAATACTTAATTTCATTGTTTTAATGGTCACTTAGATATAACTGAACCTCCAATGGCTGGACTGATTTTTACCATAAATAAGGTAAGAAGAGAAAATCTGACTGATAGAACTGGTAGCACTTGGAATGTTTTTGGTTAATCTCCTTCAGGACACATTAAAATGGATTAATTGAAAGTGCTACATTTGAAATGGATCTTCTTCAGCATGACTGTCCCACAAGATGCTATGATGAGGAAAATAATCAAAACTGTTAAAGAAAATGGGTTTAAACTCCTTGTTTGTTATGTTGATGGAATGAGCTTGGATTTCTTGTTCTTGTCCTATTCCATGCGGATATCAGTTATCTGTCATTCATATAGTCCAGGTTAGACTCTTTAGTTGGAACTGAGTGAACTGAAATGCCTCATTAAAGATTTTACCATGTAAAGTCTGGGGTTCAAACAATGCCAGTGCACAGGTTCATAGAAACTTTATTTTCCGGTTGTCTTTGAACAAAGTAGATGACTTGGAAAATTAAGAAGTTCCAAAGTGGTACGACATGGTAAGTCTTGTAAGTCACGAGCTGGAGTTCAGTACACACAGGAAAAGAGGAAGGTCAGCTAGGATGAACCAGCTGATTGCTTTGGTCGTGCCAAACTGTGAAGAATGCATTTGAAAAACTGCCATAACAGTTATGGTCCAAGTTCTATCCCCAAATCCAGTCAACTTCAGTTATATCTGTGTGAATGGATCTGGAGGCAGGATTTGGCTGTAAGTTATGACTCCAGCCATTGTTAAAATAAAGACAAAGGTTTTCTCTAGTTTACCTGCACTCAAACAGTTTAAATTTGTTCAAAAAACATAGTAAAACCCTGACATTTAAAGCCACCATCCCGGTGTTCTGCCAGATCACAAACAAATATCTTAATTCCATCACTGTACAATGATACTGAAGCTTTGGGTCGCTGCTGAAAAAAATACATTTTAATTTAACTCAGTGGAATCTGGGCCTGTACACTACATACAATTGTTCTCCTGGGTGTGCTTGGTAATAAAGGCAAGACTAATTTTGGAATCCATTTTGTGTAAAAGCTTAAGTAGGAAGGGACTTGCTCTATTTATTTGCTTATTTTTTGACAGTATAACAATTCAGTTATCTTCCTGAGAAACTCTCTCTGTGCAAGTCAAATGAAGGACTGAGGCCTAAGGGCCAGTATAGGAGTGCACAGGGAAATGGAAAGAGTATCTACTTAGCTGTTTTTGTGGAGAATTGAGTGCACGTTTGTTGTGTCCGTTTTCACAAACATGCGTAAGATTTTCGCTACAAATAATCTGCTTAGTAAAAATGAATTGGAAAAATGGGAGTGCAGTAATTTCAAGAAACATGTCTGTGACTCTCCAAATTGCTCTCTAGTGTCTGTGGTATGTATATTTGAAATTGTTTATGGATTTTGACATGATTTTACGATGAAACCTAACCCTGACTTTTCATTTCAGTATGACTTAAAGTCGAGAACTTTGTTGTGTAATTAAGTACAGTGGGTCACTGCACAGTGTGGCAATGCTGTTTTCTAGTGTACGGAGTACTGAATCCATAGTGCATCATTAATTGCTAGGTAAGAAAGGATATTAATATTCTGAATGGTTGTAAGTGGTTTTGCGTAAACGCCAGCAATAAGGAAATGGTTTTATGTTTTATTGTTATGCATTTTTAATATGCATGCACTCTCACCATAAAGCTTCAAACAAAAATTAAAGTACTTTCTGAATCTTACTGCACACTTCAGAAGGCTTTTTCCCAGTATGCTGTGGTTTTACTTTCTTTTATTTGCATGAATTATGAGTAGATTGTTGTTGTTGTATAAAGTCATTTATCAGTGACCTACAACATTTTTTTCTTTTCTTTTTCTTTTCTCTGTAAAAAATTGTGGCAGAGATATTCTGACTCTTCAGAAAAACAGTCAATGTCTTACACACCGCTTCTTAAATGTCTTAAACCTCATTTCTCTTTGCAGATTATACCCAGAGAATATGCTCAGTCCCAACAGTCTTTCTCTGAAGAGTAGCTTTTCTTTCCTAGTGGGACAATAGGGAAAATTAGTTTAGGCCTGTCAGTGGCCAATCCCCATTTTTTTTTAATATGCAGGTACTCTTAAATGAATGGGCAGAATATTTTCTTTTCATGTTTTATATCTTACTATTCATTAGACAAATGTTAATGTTCATATCACATTCTTAGTATACAGTGATCTCCTGGTCAGTAATACAAATGTTTTTTGGAATGGTAATTGTATACATCATTGTCAGTTAACAGTTGTGACTACTTGGAACATTAGTCATTAGTAATTAAGCTTAAAAAGAAATAATGAAATTGTCCTAAATTTCTTATCAGGAAAAGGCAGTCTGAATATAGGTTAAGAGACAGCCACAGGTACTTTGATTGGTGACTATGCTAAAAGATTTCTGCAGGATAGCAAATTCATAGCTATTTCTTTATAAAAGTTAGAGACTAAGAAATATGTCAAAATGTTAATCAAGTAATTAGGTAGTTAATCAAGTATGTAATCACAGATTCTATTACTACCATTTACATTCCACTAGTAGTGTACCATATAATGTTATCTTGGTCTTCAGTATTATTGTCACCAAACTTTTAGAGCAGTACTTTCTGTAATAGAATAAGACATTTATCTTGCATACAGGAGTTTAAATGGGTAGAGAATGATTGCAGAAACCTGTCAGAAGATGACTTTAATGAGATCCATATGGTCACCATATGATGACAACGTCTTTCACTCTATCCCTCAAATCCACACAATTTTTTGTAAATGAATTTTTCTTTTTGCAGAGTTTTAAAGGTAAACACATGCTTTTATCACACTTATCTCTAAAAGCAACAGTTTTCATGGCAAGAAAGCTTAAATATTTGACCTTACAGATACAAAATGCCATTGTATCATGTATATATGTACATGTATCAGAGACAGCAAATAGTTCTGTGTTAGTAGAACAGTATGTACAAGTGTGCGGTACATAAACCTTTTAAAATATTTATATCCAATTTTATGTGTAGAATGGAACTAATGAATACATATAAATTCCTGGAAACAGACAAGCGATTTAAGGCAAAAGCCCATGCAAAAACACGTACAAAAACTACTTTTTGCTATTGTAGTAATGCTCAGTGTTCTCTGTAAAGGGTCATGGTTTAATTGCACAGAGAAATACATAAGCATATAAGGAGATATTCTCTATTCCAAAGAGTTTACAGACTAAGATGACAA
The DNA here is from genome assembly GCA_013399115.1 of Anseranas semipalmata. Lineage (NCBI taxonomy): Eukaryota > Metazoa > Chordata > Aves > Anseriformes > Anseranatidae > Anseranas > Anseranas semipalmata. The sequence continues at coordinate 977,320 of VXAA01006941.1, read as the reverse complement.
GCTATCTCAACAGGCAGTAGTATAGTATAACAGAAAATCACTTAAATATGCATCTGTATATATAAACATATATTTATACATATCTATGAAAACTTACACTGCAAAATCCATACATTCACATTTTGAAATATACTGCATTCTCCTCTGTGAATGTGAATATATATATTCACCCTCATACTATGTAATCTTGCATTCAATTTTAAAAATAAACTCTATCCTAATTCTTCTCAGCATGTCTCCTAATGAGCTAACATCTTGTAGGAACCATTAAAATATCAGTTCATGAGTGATGTGAAGATACAAAGCTGTTGCTGTTTTTAGATTGAAGTGTTCACCTAAGTGACACATCATGGGCGCAGGAGTAAAGATAGTTTGGGGAAAAGCAAACAGGATCAGTGTGATTCTTAAAACAGCAAGGCAAAGATGATGTAATACAAGAAAAACAGAGGTAATGTAGATCTGACATGGACCTGAAAGGGAAGAATAAGAAACATGAATTTGGTAACCTGAATTGGTGTATCTTTCTCTTCTGTTCGATGAGGATGTTCCAGCAGTCAAATAGCAGCTGATGACTGCCCTGTCTTATAGTAAATATTGAAAAATATGGCAACATTTAACAGCACCTTCCTTTTCTCAGAAGACCTTATTATTTTATATGAAAATAATCAAATGTCCAACAGAAATTACTGTTTTGATTTTACTCCTTGTTAATCGTGATCTTAACGACATTTGTTATGGCAATTAGTTTGATAAATCATTGTTTGAATTGTAGAAGGCATCAGATTTTATTAAACACCTGAAATCAAAAAATGGGATTTAGCCTGTCAGGCTGACTACTAAAGCTCTGTGTAGCTATGCCCTCAGTGTTTTATCTGGAAGCTTCTGCAGTGAATGCTGGATTCAGAAGTTTCACATTAGTACCTTTGTCAAGACCATCGCTGATTTTGCAAAAAAAGAATTTTAAAAACACAAGTCTGTATGAAAATTTTCTTCAGAATATCTACGCATTCTCACCAGGAAAAGTATGTGAATATGTACTCACTGAAAATATTGTATTAGCAAATTATTCTGCATATAATTCTGTGAACTGTGTAGGTACTTAATCTCTTTAGACTTTTGTAGAACTATGCTGTAGCTGTTAAATGATTATTTAGCACCATGATTTATTCTGAGTTTAATTCTACAAGTCTTGCTCAGGTTAAAAAATATTAACTTCTACAGAAAATCTTTGCACTTGGTACAAAGTATCTGAACTTAGTGGTCTGGCATCAGGCACCTGAGTGAGTGGCCTGATCCCAGGCACATGGAAATAAACAGGTTTCATTTCCTGGACAATTACCTTTAGCTCAGATTCTGTAGATACTCTGATTTTATTTTATTTTTTAAATAGTGAACAATTTAAAATCCCATCCAACTCAGTGCCTCTGAAAATCAGTTGCATTTGTTGATATTCTTAGTTTTATTGTGTTTGTTTTCTGGCTGCAGTATTATATTAATACACCTAATTTCTCCTTATTCTTAGCTTTTCTTCCAGCTAGTAGACCAAATTAGAAAGGTGATCTATAGCAGAGCATCATATCATAAAACCGTAGCTCGTGTTTTTTTAAAAAAAAAAAGGCTAACAACTATTCTAATAAAAAAGTATCAGTGTATTTTCAAGTCCCGTCATTGACCATTCAAGAAGAATCAAGGAATGAATACCTTGAGATTGGTTCATAAACTGTTAACCTGTTGAGATCTGCATTTTCTCTTGTGTGTTCTCAAACTTGTAGTGCCCTTTGGAAAAGAAAATAATTGTTTTTGACATTATTTGACTGACTTGATTTAAGCAGGCCATAATTACAGTGCTGATCAGGTTTCCATAGACTGCTTGAATTCAAGCAGGAATACAACATGTGGAAACATGATGGCTAATCACAAACAGATACACTACACAGATTTTTCCCCAATTCTTATTCTATGCTTCACTGAAGTTACTTCATATTTACAAGTGTGTAAAGACAGAGGAAAAAAAAAAAAAAACAACAATGTAATTACCATTGGAAAAAGGCTGCTAGTAGCACTGGCAGAGAAGCTGTCACTGCTTTAATACTATTAAAGCATACAAAAAAGTACTTGCATATGTTTTGATCAGTACAGAATCAGTTTTCTAATTCTTATTAAAAAAACCACACACACACACACAAAACACACACACAGTGGAAAAAATAAAAAAAATAAAAGAGGCCTCTTTTCTCATGTGAGGCATTTGTCAGACTTATGAAGGCCAAGAAGCAAAACATGAAAAAATCTTTGGGGAAGGGCTGTTTGACTCTTCATCTACTCAATGTAACTTTCAGTGACCCAACGAAATAGTGAGGTAAGAACCTCTGCCAAAAACTTCAGGGTGGTAATGAGGGGAGAAAGAAAAAAAAACAGTAATCAGAAGGAGAAAGATGTAGGGTTTATAATACATAAATAAACATTTGTCACAGTTGAACAAGAAGCTGAAACTAAAATGATAGCATGAACAGATTTTAAAAATCAATTTTAGGAGATGAGGAAAAAGCTTTTGGATATCCAGTTGCCATGATGGTTCCTAAAATTTTGTTCCAGTAGCACAGAAGAGGGAGGAGAACAAAAACCATGGAGATAAGAACTGTATTTAATTTTGAAAACTAGGAGTAGTGTTCATACTGTCTGGAAGGCAATCAGAAATGATAAAAAATAATAATTGCAGCATTAGGATTGTAATTTACAATCTGGATGGGGTCATTACTGGATCTTTTGCTGCTTCTGGCCAGCCCTAGTAGTTTTCTTTGTGTTTTCTTTAGGTCCAAAGTTAGGGAATTGTGTTTACTTGGGGATCATCAGCAATGGTACCGACTTATTAACACAATTCTACTTGGCTAACCACACATAAAGGCCAAAAAAAGACAGGTCTATGCAAAGATAGTTTGCATATGCTGTTATTATTTGTATTACCACTGTTCCTGGTAACTTGATCACAAACCAACTATTCATTAGAATAAGTGTACAAAGACTTAAAGGTGTAAACAAATGACCAGAAGAAGGTCCACGTATGTGTACTTCCAGTCAAGAGACAAAACACAATGGTTGAGGAATAAGTAGTAAAACAGTAGCGGTGTTATGATCCACGTGCCCTTAGCTGCTGAACTGGTTGGAGGTGTTTCTAGGTGTCCCAAAAGGAAGACCTGCGGAATGGGGATCAAGAGGGAGATCTAAGGATGGGTGTGGGGAACATAGACTTATATCATGGGCAGATCAGAGGAAGCGGAGAAAAAAAAAAAAAGAAGAAGAGGAAGAAGATTTAGTGATGTGAACAAATCACAGAAGCTCTTGAAAGTGAAAGCAAGGTACTTAAGATTGACGACTGAATGTGATGAAGTAGGAGTTGGTGGGTGGATTCACAAAGGAAGCTAATGTGATCAAATACTCAGATATGAGAAAGATGTCTACCACAACTATGTCTGAATCAGATATGACCTAGGTCAGACATCTTTATATATGAATATTCTACTTTTAAGTCTGTCCTCAAGTTATGGCTACAGACTTGACATTGACCTGCTTTTGATTTTTTCTTGACACAATATGTCTGAAAAACAAACCATCTTTCCTTTTCTTTATTTTCAATTCAAAACAACTTGACAACACAGAGGTAATTAATTTAAAATATTTCCCCCCTCAAAGAATTCAATGAAATTTAATTTAATTTCTGAAACATTTTTGATTGCTAATGTAATTTTTAATGGTTGCAGCTAAATTCTTGCTCCCAGATCCTAGCCTTATGTAAGTTTAAGGGATAGAAAGGAAAAATACCATTGCAAATAAAATATGATCAAAGTAGGTTCTCTTGCTTCAGTTTCAATGCATACAAATATATTTTCTTTCTAAAAAGCTCTTTAGGAATTCTACCTGCAAGACAGAGTTCTTACAGAAAATGCAGAAATAGATCACACTTCAGTTGACAGAAAATATTGCCAAATTGTTTGTCAAGTGTCTTTTTCTTTCATTTTTTAAATTTTTCTTTTCTTTTCTTTTCTTTTCTTTTCTTTTCTTTTCTTTTCTTTTCTTTTCTATTCTTTCTTTTTTTAATTTCTTTTCTTTTCTTTCTTTCTTTTTTTTTTTTAATTTCTTAAAGCCTCTTATCTTTATTTTACTTCATAAGCAAATTTTATTTTTTAGGATGTAAATTTTTCTTTGGAATTCAACATTTCTGAATTCTGTCCAATATAACTTGTGTAATGTTAAGTCTGTTCACTTTGATAATGAAAGAAAAAAGAGTATAGAATAAAACTTAGTTGCATTTTCTTTGATAAAAGAATTCTTTTGATTCTTGTATTACATTGAATTTGGTTTAAGGCTATTAAAATCAATTACATCTTTCAGTAAGCTGACAAAACCTGCAAAAGCACACACACTTTCTTAGTACTCTTTAGTTTACTATGGATAATGGTTCTGTAGATTGTGACTGATAGATAAGTCAAATGAGGCAAGTAACTACTGTGGCAAGTGCACCACTCTCTCTTTCTGGAACTGTCAGTGATATACATTTGTTATTTTTTTGCATGAGTGGCTCATTTTTTGGATCATTCTGAGCACAAGACCATAAAACAAGAAGCTTCAGTGAAATCCAGATCTCACGCATGTCATCACATTGAATTTCGTCACCAGTGTTGAACATAGCTTGTGAGAATACTTTGTACTGATGAAAGTGTGCATTTCTATAACTTGTGCATATTCACCTCTAGGCAATATAGAATCATAGAATCATAGAATGGCTTGGGTTGGAAGGGACCTTAAAGATCATCTGGTTCCAACCCCACTGCTGTAGACAGGGACGCCATCCACTAGATCAGGTTGGCTAGGGCCCCATCCAGCCTGGCCTTGAACACCTCCAGGGATGGGGCATCCACAGCTTCTCTGGGCAACCTGTTCCAGTGCTTCACCACCCTCACAGTGAAGAATTTCTTCCTAACATCTAATCTAAATCTATCCTCTTTTAGTTTAAAAAGAATAGAATCACTTAGGTTGGAAAAGACCTCCAAGATCATCAAGTCCAACCATTAAGCTAGCACTGCCTATAGTACTGCTATTTTCCTCTTCCTCCCAGATTATACCCAAGTTTCAGCAAACCTAAATCTAAGCTTTTTGGAAGACTACCAGCAACAACAAAACCAACCATAGGATGGATGGGCACTGTCTGAACTGCCAATGCTAGTCCCCCTGCAGGGCTTTCCTGTCTTCTCCTTTCTTTTATCCTTTCCTATTCTGCAGTAACCCACCTGCTTTGCTTTTGGTCTTCCTTTAGCAGAGACCATTGTGTGAGTGGAGGACGTTCTGACAAGAACAAGTGAAGAATAAGGGAAAACCGTATCTTTCTATAAGCTAGCTGTAGATACAGATTTAGATTTCGACATTTTCTGATGTAACCTGCTAATTCCCCTTGTCATTTGGAATATTTCTTTCTTCCTGTTCCCTGTTTAGTCCCCACTGTGGTGCTGTGTGTTTTTTATGGAAATGCTGTATCTTTGCTCTTCCTAGTTAAAATAGTCTTTTAGGTGTTGCCATTTCAAAGCTCATTATATAGTTGGAAAGCACAATATATACAAAGGTGTTGAAGAACTAACTCTGCTCAGATTTATCGTATCTTTGATTGACTGGGGAAATGACTTTCAGTTGACATCTGAGCCAACAAGTTAGCTGAAATAAAATTTTGCTTAATACCTTTGCATCAATAATCTAGGCACAGCATCATTGATTGAGAAAGTCTGATCAATAGAGTATTACTGACTGCCTAACTGTAACTTTGCCAGACTTTTTTGTTAATTCTGCTGATGACCTTCGTACCACTGCTTTTCAGGTTCACCGTTTTTTTCCCTTTGAAATTCAATTTGCTCCATTTGCTATTATTTAAGGAATTTACACATCCAATTGATTTCATTCTACCTGATACAATATGAGTTTAGGATATAAAAGATTGTGCAAGCTTGGGACAAAGCTTCTGTAGCTACAAATTAGAATCTTTCTGAGAAACTTCACCTTGGGGAAGACATAATCCATGGGAAGAAAAAAGGGGAATATTCATTTTAACACTCTGGATACTGTGGCATTTTTATCTCCAGGGATTTATGTTCAGTATGGATGAAGTAGCAAGTAAAAAGGAATAATAATCTCAACCAGTCCGTCCCAGATGGTTATTATTTAAGAATAAATATATATTACAGAAATAATGAAAAAGATTCCAAATCCTAACTAATCACTCCAATAGGAACCCTACATTCTGTTCTTTTAAATATTTTCTCTCACATTCCATTTTCACTGTGATTTATATTAGCCCTTGTTTCTGTCTTTGTGACATTCTTCAAGCTATCTCCATTCGCACTTTGATGGAACAAAACAACTATTTCTTTGAAAGTTATTTAGCAATTTGGGATTGCCTCATTCCATGTCCCCTCAGAAAACGTAATGCTTCCCTTATGCACAGACAAGACTGAATGCAATGTCTAGATGTATTTGTCTTATCTAACTACATGTTGAGAAAAATGCATTGTTATTTTGTTACCTTTTTGTTATAAATTCCTGGGCTATGTTTTCATGGTTATGAAGACATTAAAAGCAAAACATGCTAAAATGCATCCATTTTTCTATGTACTGGATTGCCCTATTTATTTTGCTTGTGGTATATGCATACCATTTAGCTCTATATAATTTTCTAATATGTGGAGTTAGATCCTTTGCTGGATGTGTGGAACATGTAATGTAGAACAGGGCAAGGAGAGCAGTAAACTGCTTTATTCTGAGTCTGGCTGCTCCCAAGTCTCTATTTAAACCTCTTCAGAGGTTCAAGATGGTCCAAGAAGTTAAAAGACTGTCTCATTAAAATGAAGACAGCCTTAATTATGTTATTTTTCTCCTTGTCATCCTATGGAGAGTCAACCCATCATTATAGGGTCTTCCACAGTCATAGATCTTCCCAACATTGGTTATAACAATTTTCTGAGTGCCTTTGTACTAGCTGCATGGCACAAAATGGCTTTAATATTCTGTCTGGGCTAGAAAATACAGACCTTTCTAGCAAAAGGGTATCATATTGCTCTGTTAATCTGCTTGACCTTGATTTTAGAGTGAGATGAAGACATCTGTATTCCACGTAACTGACTAAAGAAAATGTCACATCTTGGGACATGGCCAGATTTACCCACCTTCCCACCTATCTTAGCACTGCCTAAGTGCAAAAGGCAAATAAACTTGAGATTATTAATGTTTACATGATTCAGGCTGGAAGGTACATATGCTATAGAACTGTTTAAAAGTAAATTAAATTTGGAGTGATGTCATTCAGGTTAACATTAATGTTTGGGAAAAGGTAGTGACATCACTGAAACTTGATAAATGTATATAATGTATTAGATAGTGGTATTAGCTACAAGACAACATTTATTTATACTTTGTGTTAACATAACGAAATATATGCTACTCAAAGCTTTCTCATTTAGGGGCTGGAATGATGTTGTAAACCTAAAGTTAATGGAACTATTATGTATTAACACATAAATAATGAAAGCAGCCCCAGAAATTGTACCTTTAAAAACTCTAAATTTCATGTTGATTTGTTTGCCAGAAAATAATTCTATTTACCTGAAATATTAACAGAAAATGACATTCATGTAATGTTATCAAACTTAATATATATTTTTCAGAAGTATTTAAACTAGAACAACCCCCTCATATGTTCAGTAGAATATGCAGACCATCTTTAACATTTCATTACTCAATGAGTGTTACACTGTTACTGTATACACTAATAAGGTGAGACAACTGTTACACGTAGTTGAAGCTTACTGTTCAAAGAAAGTCAGAAGGAACTGAATAGTGCTAGAACTGGGAATTAACTTTAAACCTGATTAGAGAATGAAATGCCTGCTGTGGAAAAAAGATTTGGAAGCAGATCTACCTAAAATAGGTCACATAAAAGCCAAAATTCTTCAAGGAGGTCCATATAGATGTGTTTTCCTTCTTTCCTTCTCAGTTCTTCGCAGGATCCTATGTCGCTGCTCCCAGTACAGACCAAGTCAGTCACAAAACAATACCAGATCTTCTTCTGTCATGATGGCAGATCCAGTGAAAGGAAGGCATACTGAATAGACACCCTCATTTCTGGACGTGGTACATTTAGGTTAAAAATAAACACATTGCTGAGACTTTGATCATTTACATGATGTTTCTTAATATTGTACTTCGTCAGTTCTTAAAAATCAGGCATTTATTTTGTGGGTTAACATCCTGGTATCTTTCAGATATTCAGGCAGGTTTGCTATCAGAGGAAAAAAAAAAAAAAAAAAAGAAACAGAAAGCCAAACCGCAAAACAAGTGGAAGGTTATATCTCAAAAAGTTCCCACTGTGTCTCCCGAAGAGTTTGTTTCTATATAGCTACTTTTGAAAAATTCCTCAAAATCTGGAAATGGTTAAAATATCATTTGAAGGTGGGATAAGATAATATTTTAAATGCTTTTATTCACTGTGCTGACATAGTAAATGAAAGCATAGTAATGCCATTTTGTTGATCATTTAATCAGTGCAAAAGTATGTCCCATTTATCAATTTTATTATATCTACCTAATGGCTGATTAGAAATATAAATAGAATTTAGCAAATCCTGGGGAGAGTGGATGGTGCAAGGCTCCCCTCTATTAAAGCATTATTTGAAGTGAGTTTTAATTATGGAACATATTTTAGTTCTGTGTAATAGTAAAACAGTAGGGTCTGTGGCAATTCTTAGCACAAATTATTTTAAATGCTGGATTACCACCAGGTGTGATGTCTACTGTACTGTAATGTGTTTTTTCTTCTAGCTTGTTACTTTTTTGTTTTTTTTTTT
>VXAA01006941.1:924639-968410 GCA_013399115.1 Anseranas semipalmata | reverse complement strand
TTTTATATATATATATTTTTTTTTACATTGAACTTTAGGATATGCAGTATTTGAAAAAGTCCTACTGAAGTCAGTAGGCAAATAAGACTTGCTCTGGTAATACCTACAATTCCAGGATCTGACTCTTTAATTTCTTGAAAGCTTTGCAATGCTGTTTCCTGGGCCTGCCATTTCATTAGTTATTCATCATCATAATGACTGTATTTATTATTACTGCTAAAAATAGGTAATGATGGCAGTATTTCATCTAATGGATTCACTTTGTCCCTGCCTAAAAACGTTGATTTGTCATTTACAGTAGGTTTACAAGGCTGCAATATTTTCTTAGTAAAGCTGTTTGTTCTTTTAATTTTCTCATCATTAGAGTCTAGTAAGCTTTTGGAACATACAACTATCAAAATCAGAATTCTGTTTGGCTTAACTTGGAGTACAAATATGTTCATCATTTGAATATCTGTCCCTAAATATTATTTAAGTGCAATAGATTAGAATTTTGTTATCAGATTCTGTGATTTTGGATCTTTGGGTTTGTTTGGTCTTCTGTTTTTTTAATTAGCAGAATAAGAAAACTTTCTTGTTTCACATAGAAATATACTTGCAAAAGTCTTTAATAAGCCTCAATGCTATACCTTCCAAAAAAAAAAAAAAGATGATGAAACCCTTTAATGAGAGGTTTGATGATCTGAATGTGTTATTTGAGTACTGAGATGTACATGGCTTTTTTTAAGCCCTGTGAAAAGTAAAAGGGTTATATTTAAATGTTTCATTTAAAAATGACTATTCATTCTCCAAAAAAAGCATTTGCTTATTCTTCTGATCTTGTTATTTCACATTTTTTCAGCAGCTATGGAGCTATTTGCTCCTCTTCTCTTAGGCACAAAAAGCCATGTACTGTATGCCATGTTCTGAAGAGAGAAAGAGGAAATCCAGGCTGCACATTAGAAATTAATTCATCAGAATGCATCTGTAATTTAGTTTTCTGAAACTTCCTGTATTCTTATAGCACCCTACTGCCTACCTTTGCTTCTTCCCTTCTCTGAGAGCTAGAGAGCTGTTAAAAGTCACTAAAATTGAATTTGCTACTTTATGATAAACAACTGTGAGAAAGTCTTAAACATCAGGGAACACACTAGGGAAAAGATTCCAGTTACATGGATTGAGCTATATATATGTTTTTACAGCTTGAAGGAGCAACAATGAATTAGATAGATCATAAAATAGTCTAAATGATGCCAAGAACCCATTCAGTCCACAGGCATCGCATGCCACAGAATGGACTTTAAACTTTTGCCTAAAAGCCAACTAAAACATGCAAACCATGAATGTCCCGCATCTCCTATAATCCATTGGCATATTTGCTGCACAGCCTTGTGTGCACTACGAAGATGAAGGAAGGATCAGCTTAATGTCACTGTTTATACATGAGTAACACTAACTATGAATGAAATGGTTTTACAAATAGGACCATATATCTCTGTTTCTTCTGTAACTTTACATGATTTGTGGATTCATGAACCAGGGGATACTGGGTCACTTCTCTATCACTGGTGGGATCTAGATGCAAACCATCCTAAATAAATAAATAATCGGAATCAAAGAATTGTTGGCTGCCTCCTTGTTGATGACATGATCCCCATTGTGAACCAAAAATGTAACTGACATCTATAATTAACACTGGGTCACACATATCTATCTTGCATTAAAAGAGTTATCTTCTGAAATTATTTCACAAGTTGTATGTTTGTGCCAAAAACACGGATCAGATATATGAGCAATGACCAGTGTAGCTGGCAAAGTTTAAATCCTCAAATGCCCTTCACAGGCATCCTACTTTAAACTGTATGTCAGACTTAGTGCAAATCAGTTGCTGTGTTCTGGAGACATTGGTCCTTCAGACTTTAAGCCAGCAGAGCTCTCACTAGTTTCTGTGAGAATCTGGCTGTCATGAGGACTGGGGCTGAGCTCTGCTGTCAATGTACTGTTTCCCCTCAGCATAGGCAGAGGGTTTTCCTACAGTCAGGACTGGTGGTCTAATGAAGTATGCTACATCTACTTACAAATCTGAGCTTCTGGCGTCCAAAGATCACAGCTATAGCAAAGTACAATTTCTTACAGTCACCCATTCAGTATATTCCTATAAATAGCATTGTCTGTTTCTCTTTTTGGTGCGTAAATGGTCAATTAAGCTTTCATTTGTTCATGTTTGAGAGTCATAAACACATTCAAGTGCCTTATGGAGTAAAATGCTGAATAAATTGAGATAAAATTTATCAGCACTGCAACTTAGAAAAGAATTTCAGTATTTTAAAAACTCCTGAAGTGTTAAACAGGCTCATCTTTTGAGTTATGATTGTGAAGACATATTATAGCAGTTGTATATACAATTGTTTGTAATGGATACAATACAGTAACTGGACAAGATAGCTTAACTTGATGATCACCAAATGTTAGATCCATCTAAGACAGAAAAATGCTGTGGGAGCTTGGCACTCACCCATGAAGAGCTTGAGAATGTACTTCTGGATGTTGAACTGCAGGTTTGAGATATCTGTCAGGAACACAATAATTTGATTTATTCTGAAAAATTAACATGTGAGAAAACCTTTATCATCAGATTTGTAACTTCCTTTTTTCAGGCTGCTGACTGGCTAATGCAGGACCTGTTGGCCTCAGTAGCTGTTCCTTATCCAGAATTGTCTTTGTTCAGGTTTGGAAGCCCTAGACAAATAGGAGAAATGTCCAAGTCTCATTTTCAGTATCTCTACACTTAAGTATATAGATATTATTGCAAGTAGATTATAGATAGTTATTACTAATTATTAATATTATAGATAGTTATTGCAAGGTATACTAAGATATAAACTTTTGCATCGCACCATTTCAGAGGTAAATGTATGTATCTCTAAGGTAGCCTATTCTAAATGGCAAATAATGTGATTTAGTTTCTCCCTCAGTATAACTGCTGTGGTGCAGAGGGTGTGCAGAGGCAGTTGCTGAGGAAATACCTCCCCCCGGGCGGTTAGCAGCACAAACAGGAAGTTGGGTAAATGGATGCTGGCTTTCAGTGTAATCTCCTCTTGCATTTTCATGTGAGTTAGTCAAGCACTGATGGTTCTCTGTCTTTTGCCACTTCCTCTGCACCCTGAGGAAACCTGACCTGCAAAGTGCATGTCAAGGACTTTGTGTGACAGAAGTGTAGAGCTAGAGAGGGTTCAGCTGTCTTTTAAACTATTACAATGGGCTTCCAGTTACTGTCATCCTTTCCAGGGTTAAAACTTACTGGTTTACTTCAATTTACTTATTTGTTTGCACTCAGTTTATCAGCTCATATTGTTGATAAACAACTTAAATCATAGTGAAGCAAGACTATTGTTTATGTCAAAATCTAAGCAGCCTTTAAAAGTTTTGCAATTATTTTTGCCAGTATGCTTGATAAAATAAGGAGTCCAATTCTTTCTGAAAGTTTGAATACTGTTATTTAAACCTCTTTGTAATTCTTCAACACTTTATTTCTTCATTTGGAATAATTTTCCTCTTAATATAGAGACAAAATATACAGACATTATGTATAGCTCCCTCTAAAGGTGATAGTGTTAATTTTGGTGCATAAAGCAAATGCTGTGTGCTAAAGTGAATGGGCTAAGTGAGCGTAGCGTAGAAAGACCAAATATACTTTCAAAGTAAAACCTCAGAGGAAATGTCAATGAACAATGGAGGAAATTCACTGTTTTCTGTTTGTTTAATGGCTGAATGTAAAAGCCACAGAAGTTTCTGATTATTTTTCCTTTCTGTGGCAGCCCTGGGAATCTGTAACAGATTCAGCATTAAGAATAAAAGTCAAGAAGCAGATTGGATGTGGCTTTACAAAACCTGGACAATTACTGTACCACAAATAAGGAAGTAACATGTAAGAGACAATAAAGTAATATATAACATGATTAATCCAAGGGATTCTAGCACGAGTAGCACAGCAAAGACTGGCTGTGTCTACATAAGCAAGTAAAGCAACTCAATGGGGATGAACTGACATGGCAAAACAAGTGGAACTGAGGACTCAGTGTCTACCCTACGTGTTTCAGGGGAATTGGTTTGGATTTGCCCTGGTCTGCTCACAAGGACTGAACACCCATTAGGTGGAGCAGAATGCATGAAGACCTGTAGGACACATTCAGGTTTCGCATCAGTCAGACAGAATTTGGTTAGCACACTCTGCAATACAAAGTGTGGTCAGTGAGGATGATCAACTGATTTACCTCAAGAGAGCACTCCTGACTCAAACTGAAGTATTCCTGCAATTGTATCTGATGGGGTTTTGGCAAATAAAGAGAAAGCATTGCCAGTCCTCCCTGGAGGGAAGGATTCAACAGCTGTTGAATCTTCTGCAGAGGGTGTAAAATCACCATTTTTATTTGGCTTTGGGTTTGGGGAAAGATAATCAGCAGAGGAAAAAAGAGCAGAAATATGATACTAAAGCTCAAGCATTTCGGAGCTGTTTGTACTTCTTCTGAGGCCTGGGCCTGGAGGAAATGGCAGTACCAGTCTTTGACATTTGGGTCCTCTCCTATCTGTCTGCCTTGAACCTTGCTGCTTCTTGAGTGTCCAAACGTGGACCCAAGTCTCGTTCTTCCAAACCTTTTACTCAGTACTCTACTGCCTTATTTCAGCACAGTGGCCAGTTACTTTCAGTGGTCTTTCTATAAAATTAATAAGCAAATGGAAAGTTACAGGATGCTTTTGTTCTGGACATGTTCAGCTTTCAATTTACAAACAGTGCTTCACTTATCCTTTGACATGTAGTTTTCAAACTCACCAATACTCTTCTACCTCTTCAAAAGCTATCAAGTGAATACTTAAACAATAAACAGTCAAAGTCCTTGGTGCAAGGTGCTGAAAATTAGGAATAACAGTTCTACTCCTGGCTATGCAAAAGAATGTAAACAGATCTTTACTGATTGCTAAGAAAACTAACAATGCTCTCTTTACATATCTTCTTCCTCTAGATCTTCTTGCAGCTTGCTGGCTGCATACTCACAAAGTGATTGAGTTCAGTAAGTGACATGGCAATCACTTGAAGAAGAGCAGCAGGCAAATACCATTGACTTTGGAACGGCACATTCCTTGTTTGAGTATTTGCTCAAAAGAAAGCTTTCTGCATGACTTTTCTCAAACCTGTCTCTTTCCAAGCCAGCTTCTCTCAGCACTTCTTTTTAGGCTGTGGCTACACAATCTCAGTCCTGCTTCATTGCCCAGCAATACTAATTTGATTCAGGGTTCTTTCTGTTAATTAGCTAGAACATGGTACAAAATTCATGCCATCTTTAAGGTTTTCTTCTGGCTAAAAACTAGCTGCACTTTCTAGTTCTGTGTTCACAGTGCATTCACAATGTTTAAAATCCACGTGGGATGTGTAATACCAGCTTTAGTGCATCATTTAACCATGGCCATAGTTTTTAGGTTCTTCCTGCCTTCCTAAAAATACAACTTGTCTTCTGTTTTCATGTTTCAGTAAAAAAGCTCCTCTTCTTTTTTTATGAAACCTGTCCAATTGTGTCTTCTCTAAGACTCTTTGTTAGTCTGGTAGGGAATCTCCTCTTTAGCTGTATTTCGGCTGTACAAACATGGCCTTGAAAAGTGATGACTGTGGAATGGCTTCACTATTTAGCTGGTTTCAGCAATACTTCCCCTAGGCAATGCAGTGTGGCACTATTGTGGGGCCTTTTCTTGGGCCAATATATTTACAGGTCTAATGAAGGAGTTCTGTCCTTGGAAAAAATTAACCTGGCAAGAAGTGACTTGTTTGTTATGTTCTATTATAGTAGCTATGACAAATGAAGAGCCAGTGAAGTGTTGACAAGTTCTTAGTCATTGCTTGCTGCCTTGATTTGATGTAATAGTGCAAGCAGAATGTCACCCTACGCTTTAGCTTCTTGTTTTGCTCTGTCTATAAATATATTGTAATATTGCCGATACTGGGATTGCTACCCATTAAAAAATAATGCTGTAAAAATGGCATCCTAGCCAATCTTGGCACTGAACATTGAAAACAAATAAATGCAGAGACTGAAAAATAGCCAAGTCAATAATGGGGATATATCACCTAAAGAACAACATACTGAACAAATAAAGTAAATAAAGTTTCTTGGCTTGTTTCTTTCCCTTTCTGTATAAATGGTAGGACCTCGTCTAGTGCAAATGAGTATAAGCATACAATAGTATTATCTCTGACTAATAATAATTCTTGTACTTGGTGACTCTTTCTTTCTTTCTTTCTTTCTTTCTTTCTTTCTTTCTTTCTTTCTTTCTTTCTTTCTTTCTTTCTTTCCTTCTTTCCTTCTTTCCTTCTTTCCTTCTTTCCTTCTTTCCTTCTTTCCTTCTTTCCTTCTTTCTTTCTTCTCTCACTTTGTCAATTGAAAATCCCACGGTTTACCTCTTGTGTGTAACAGCACAAGCTAAACTGTTAAGATTATACCCATCCTCCTTATTGCCTCTGGCAATCTCTTTTTTCCCATTCCATTCAAAATTCAGTTTAGTAAATACATTTTTGTTTGGAACACTGTTATCAACAGCGGCACCCCATGGGTTTAGAGAAGTTTAGAGATGCTGAGTAGAGCTTCCAAACTGGAAGATGCTGTTTAAGCTGCATATCTAATAGAGTTGCTTTTTGTCTCTGATGTAAAATATATAGTGAAGATGTTACTACCCAACCACGCTGGTGTCCACCCTAATCTTTTTTTTTTTCCTACACATTTTGTCTGTATGCTTCTAGCCATAGCAGTAACACTGTCTTTTCCTTTGTATTTATTCATTATTTAAAAACTTGTGTATCAGTATCTGTTTTACCTCCTTCTACATTACTAGTGTTCCTTAAGTAATATTATTATTCTTTCTCCCCAGCATTTACTCTTTTGCTATGTCATAGCTAAGTCTTCTGGGATTCTTTGTTTTATATTTGTCTTTCAAAACAACAGCTCCTTCACCCAGCAAACGATAGAGAGTACACAAGCATTTTATAATTCACTCTTGGTATATTTCACTGTCCAAAACAAAATAAATGTGGAATCTACATATAGAATGTATTCCCCCTCCACGCACCCCAAGAGCTCTTGTACAGTATTGGAAGAGTGATCAATTACTGGTATGCAGCCCCCATAATAATGAGCGAGTACTGGGACACACTCTGACCATTCACCCAAGATAATGATCGAGTTGTGGTATAGTAAACACATTCTGCATCCATTCATGGGATGTCATGCATTCTGTATAATATAAAGGGAATGATCAAATACAGAGATATACAAATACTGCCAGTACCACCCAGGCTGGAAATGGTGTACATGGATTCTGATTAAATACTCCTTGCCAGTATATTGTGCAGCTACTCAAGCAGTGTTTTCAGTAATGTGGATTGAATACTATTCAGCATAGGATTAAACTAGAATATTCTGCTAAATGTCTTTTTTTTGGTGATGATTTTCAAATTGGTTTTCTAACTTAGCCTGCTTCTTTTCCCCTATACCCCTCCCAGTGTCTCACAATCTTTCATTTTATGCCTGATCCTGTATATAGCACGTGCTAAAATATTTCTCTCTTTAATTTATTGTTCATTTGGAAAGAGAAAGAGAAATGAAGCATAAAACACACAAACACACTGTTTCTGGTTCTCCCATTACCTTGAAAGCTTGCTTTAGTTTGTTAAAATTTATTTTCCCAGCCAAGAATATTCCCATTTTAAAGGTTTTTCTTTTCTTTTCATTAATTCTGCTGTATGTCTAATATTTCTTCGTGGGAGATGTGAAGAGCAACTGATAGGTAAATTCCATTTAGTCTTTGAAAGACATGCTGAGTGGGTGGGTGATTTAAACATGAACTAGAAACATCATTGCTTTATTTCTTATTCTAACTTCATGTAACCAGTGCAAGCATATTGATTTTGATAAGAATCAGTTTTGAGCTTTAAAAAGAAAGATAACATGTTCCTTAGTTTAACCTCTGTTGGAGGCAGTTACACTGGTCTTGCAGAAAGCTGACCAGTTGGGGTTACTGGAAACCCCTTTCTAGAGTTCCTTTGTCACTACATAGGAATCCTGTTGGGCTGCGTGCCCACGCTGTCTGGAAAACAGGCTTTCATGAAGCTCTGCCAGCCCCTTGTCTGATCCTCCTGCCTTGTGCCATGGCTGCTGTGAATGCAATCCATCTGAGTGTTTTAACAGTGCTCAATATTAGTCCAGTTCACTTCACCTGATATTAGTAAAAAAATGTTACTGCTGGTTTCAGTGTGAGCTGATTAGGCTAGTAGCCTGGAAATAAAAAGTTTTGATTTTTTGCAAGTAAAGTTTGAGGCTAAGCAAGAACCAAGGCACACAGTGGCCATTTATCTAATCTTAGGACCAAGCTGTGCTAGATAGCTTTCAGCATTTGTCCATGCAATATCATGCACCTGGAGTTTAGTTCAGGTCTTGGATTTGAAAGGAAGATTTTTCACATCCCTCTAAGTGGCCTCAAAACAGAAATAGAAACGTGGAAGGACTGAGAATTTTGAAACTCTTAGTTCTGAAGAGGAGACACATACAAAGGATTATTATAAATAAAATAATGAATGATGTAGAGAATGTAAATCAGTCTATCTCTTTGCCCTTTCTCCTAGTAAATGAGCATTTTTACAAAATGCAGAGATATGGCAGAATGCATTGCCATAAGACATCATTGAGGCCAAGAGCTCAGCAGGATCCTAAGAAAGAAATAGGCATTTACATGGATAATGAAAAAATCTACAGTTTCAGTATTTCTTTAAATAAAGTATACAGCTCCTCATGTTTCACAGCATTAGCCAACTACTGAGAATAGGGAGAAACTTCCCCTATGGCCAAGTTATTTTTTAATTATCCACTGTGGGATTTCTCATGCTTTCCTCTAAGGCATCTGTTACTAGCCCCTCCCATTGCCAGTGCCACCAAGAGTGCTCTTTTTAACAAGATGGCTGCCTCCAGAGGTGGGTTCACTGAATGCCAATTGGAATTACTCGCTCTAGTTTCAGGTGCCTTATTTATTAAGACAGGGTTAGATTCAACAATCATTACTGAGGTAGGAAAAATGACATTTTAATTTGGAACCAGTAAGACATTTTTATCAATGCAAAATAATGGTTGTACAAGAACTTCAGTTCTTTGTTTTCTGGTTTGTTTTACATTTAAGGATTTTTTATTTTTATTTATTAATTTATTTTTTTTCCAGAATGCTGATCTGAGCAAAAGCGGCTGTGGTCATCTTTTTGATGGCTGGCAGGTCTGATAATAATACACCTTTTTAGCTCTTAGTTTCTTATGATGTATACAAAATCCAGATAATTGTAGCCATCTGGTTCTTGAAACAAATAATTCAATGCTTGTTTCTTGCAAGACATCAGTGAAGCTTGGTTGCATTATTCAGATCTTCACAGGCAACCTTTTGGTAACAAACCCATAGGCCACATAAGGAAAGAGAGAGTTTCAGAAGGAAACAGATTTCAGTTTGAAGCTTTCACAAGGTTTATTAAAACAAAGGGAAAAAAAAGTTATTTCTAAATACTTCGCCAGTATCTTAATATGTATGCTTTAAAGAAGTCTAATGGGAATTTTAAACTATATGTACATTTTATGAACATTTAAATGAATGTCTGTGTCTAATCTCAACTGCATTTGATTAAAAAATAGGACAATTTTGATGTTCCATGTTCAATTATTAAGCAAAAATATTCAGTTATCAGATAGTTAATTAAGTGGAACTGACTGTATTCATTAAAATATTTGTTCCAAACAAATGTATTTAACATTCAGATATTATGCAGAATAGGTGACAATTGCATATCTCCATGGAGATCAATAATGGGATTCAGATCATTGTGTAAAGAGTCTGCAAGTTTAATGCAGAGAGAATGTCATTATTATTTCTCTCTTAATGATGGTCATTATGCGCAAACACTGATTGAATTCCATTTGTTACCTGCATTTGAGCTGAGAGGAATAATTACAATTTAAGTGTCTCCATTAAAATTCATAAAAGAATATGAATGCAAAAATTATACTTGAAACTGACAAAATATACTTTGAGGATATAAATTGTGTTTTCTGATAGGCCTCTTAAAAGTATTAAAAATAGCTTCATTTTAATAAGATGGCGTATAAAGATCATGCATTATCATCACCTTTATGTTAATTCTTGTAATACATGACTAATACTAAAAAGTGAAGAAATTAACTTTTAAAAGTAGAAATTAATGAAACAATAGACTGCTTGTCATACAGCCTATTGGAACGGATACCTCTATATTTGGGTTATAGTCACCCATCTTCCCAGTTAACTAGTCAGCTCCTGTGCATTGTGGAGATTACCCTGCCACATTTCCTGTGACATGTTTCAATATGTTGTTTGCTAATTAAATGGGATATTATTAGTGCAACCATTTATTCAAGAAAACCTTTTACATGTGCTATGATTTATTGCATTGCAGTGACTGCTCATTGTACCATGAGAGTGATTCAAGTGCTTACTACAAGTACTGAAGGGCCTGATCCAGGATGGTGCTCAGCCTTTCAATAGTTCTTTGTGCCTCTTGACTTCTCACTGAGGTGTTTAGTCCTTTATAGGATTGGATCCTTAAGCTATAATTATTAATAGCAGCAATACTCCTGAGGGACTGCCTAATGACATATATCCTGAAACAGTAAATGAGAGCAGAAGACACTGCTTGCCATCTTTACGTACTGTCTAAGAGATGACAGACTGGCTGGTGGGAGTAAGGTCTCTTCGTTAAGGGTATGTTAGTATGAAACACTTCTACCCATTACATTTCTCTGAGTAAATATGTAGGATGCTTCTGATGGGACCTTGAAATGGTTGTTTTCATTTTTACCAATGTTTTTTTGAGTACAGGCATAGTTATTTTTAGGTAAGTTTATTGAATATATTCAGGTGAGTTGTTCTGGGTGGTCTTTTCATATGTGCGGTTCACCTTTTGGGGTGAGCTGATCCCTGGTTATTGGCATTAGGACTGAATTTTGCCTTCTTTTGCTGGGGGTGGTGCTGGTAGGGACTCAAGATATCTTTTGGCAGGGCACATGCGTGTTATCACATTATTATTATTTAGGTTGACAGCAGAAATCTGTTAATTAGATTATACGTGGATGTTCTGTCATCCTGATTATTTGTACCAGTTAAGGGATGAAGTCTTAAAAATAGTTGAAAAGCTTTACAATGACAAAAAAATACTCTGCTTATCAAGAACAACAACAATAAAATAAAATAAAATAAAATAAAATAAAATAAAATAAAATAAAATAAAATAACCAAGAAAGAAAACAGGATATTTGCAACATTTCATCTTGTATTTTTTTCTCCTCTAATCTTTAGCTGGCACTTCACTATTAAAATTAAAAAGGAGAGTCTAGAATTTTATAACTATTTAACACTTGGTTAAACACTATTTAAGTATTTGTCACCAGGCAAATGTTTCCCTATTAAGAGAAATTTATGCTAAAATGGTTCTGATTAAGCAGTAGTCATTGCCATTTACAGTCAGTAGACTAAACAGTTTCCCTGGAAGATATCTCAATTAAGTGGCTGTCCAAATGAAACGTGTCACTATTAAATGGTGTTTGCTATACTATTATACTTTACTCTTCTGAATGATGGGATTTAAAATATAACTCGCTTAGCAGTTACTAAACAGTAAGAACTGCTTTCCACGTATAGCTTTTATTCTTAGAAAAGACATTAACAAATTATGTATACTGCCAGGTTTAAAATAAAATTCAGGGTTTAGCATTAATCGGTAACAACTGAATATGCATGATTATTGGCAGAGTAAGTTTGTAAAATTGGCTTTGCTGAACTGGGATGAGACACACAGAGGTGACAGTGCACATAAAGTAAGGAGTGAGCAGTTTCATGTAAATAAGCTTTCTGTGTCCAACCTAGAATCTGCAACCATGGAAAAATTGGATTCTGCAAACCAATGAGTTCTTGCTGAATCAGTGGGCAGAGCTTCAGAGATCCATATCTTCTCTGCAGTGCCTCTTCCTCTGGGCAGAATCCTAAAATGATTTACAAGAATTCATTATGACTCAAAATCTTCACACCTTTGCTGCAACTTTATTAGCTTTTAGAGCACTTGTGATATAGCTAAAAAACATGCTATAAGAGTTACTAGAACTTTGATAGATGTAATAAGCAATTATTATGGGACTGACATTCTAAATGGGAAAAAAGACCTCTGTCCCTTTTAAAGAAATGTAGAATACTTACCTTACAGAAGTATAACTGTGCTTCACAATCTAATATGTGAATTTTGACCTACGCTTTTGATTCTCTCAGCAGCTACTAATGGCAGTTCAGATCAACTGGTATTAAATCACAAGTAGAAAAAAGCATGGGAAAAATAGCCACCAATTGAATTTCTTAACTAGTTACTCCTGATTGACCTCACATTCTCCTGCTTGAACTGCTGTTTCTCAGGTATGCAAATCTCTCCTTGATTGTATACTTATGGGTAGGCTACTTCCTAAATCCTTAGGGGAGTAAAAATCCTTTTTCACACACGTTCAAGCTAATGAAACACTACCAGCTCCCATGTCTTATTTCTTGTTACTCTGACATGGCAAGAGAAGTTCAAGGCAACAATAATTTGCCCTTATAATGCTGATGGAACAATTCAATGCATGTAGGTCAGGGAATGAGAAGTGGACAGTTTCAGAAATGAAAAATCATACTTAATTGCTTTCAATAAAAGGATTGAAAATGACTTTGTTAAAATCAAGTCATATCATGCAACGAGAAGACATTTTCTTTTGGTGACATTACTTTGTTCGATAGTCCTGTGGTTCAGTCAATAAAAACATGAGAAACACACTTAGTATACATTATGAATGACTGCAGCAAAATACCCTCCAAAAATTACAGAACAAGATCACTGTCTCCCCAGTCTCTGCTCCTTCCCTTGTTGAGCAAACTGTAGAACAGAAAAATGTCTCTGTTCACTTTACATAAGCACTGATGCCTCTGTGTCAAAAATAGTGGCCCCTCCCCTGCATAGATCTTCAGAAAGTAAACATGGTGGCATATACAAGTAAACAAATGGATTTAGAATAAATAAATAAATAAAGCTCTCAATAATTCTGATGGCAGGAAGTCTGAAGTAATGCAATAATGTGGCTTTGATACATTCCTTCTATTAAAAGCAAAATACTCTGTTGCAGAGGAAGGATGCGTCCATACAATCCTTTTTCCTGTGTTCCCAGTAATTGTAGAGGCAGTTGAGGCAGAATCAAGAACACAGAATCAAATTTGCTCTAATTTAAGGCTGTGCACACCCAATATTTGGCTTTACTTAAGCATCATAGAGCAACTATATGTGATATTATATAGCTTGGTTTGCTTGTAGTAACTCAGTTATAGACCTACAGGAAAGTAGTATATAGAATACAAAAACTACTCTGCTTCTTGCCAGGTCTGTGCTTATACAATCTCACAATAATGTTTTATCTTTATGCATTGAGAATCGTGTCCAGAGTCTAGTGAAGTTTTTATGCAACTCAGATGGTTGACTTTAAATTTTAGCGTGTTTTATATTGATATCAGGCAAAGAGACTCATATTGCCTTTCTATTACATACAGCTTTTTCTAGATGTGATATTACCTTGTTATTTTTTCCTTTTCCAACTGAAAATAAAAGAACTGATCTGAGTCTTTACTGTGATCAAAATATCCCCCTACCTTGCTAAATCAAAGCAGATCATTTATATATTGCATTTTACCCAGCTGCATCTCAATCTAAAATAAATAAGTAAATATTTCAACCCTTATTAGAGCTTCTTCTAGTCATGCTACGCTCCTTTCTGACTAGCTTTGTGGCATTCATGCACGTGTTTAACATTATGTCCAATTTACACAGCACGTTAATGAATGATCCCGCATTAGGCCTGGGAGCTGAGTACTTCTGTGATTGGGAAACCAGGGCTCTGCTCCCGCCGTGGCTCTTGCACCTATGCACAGCCAACATTAGGCTGATTAGGCTTTCAGACCCCGGCATAATCCAACGGTGAGCTGAAGTTGCACGAGCACCTACGCGCTCAGGTACTCAGTTGTTAAGACATGTTGTCTGTCAACAATTTATCAGTTGTAGCCATTTAACTTAGGCTCACTTGAGCAGAATTAAGAGTGTTTACTTTCCTCATAAGAGGGCAGTCAGATATGTACCAATTTTGTTTTAACTGTGGAGAGCAGGGAGCTGCAAGCGGAGTGTGGACGGGATCCAGGAAGGGTCTAATCAATCACTGACAGATTACAGCTAAAGCCACTTCCATACCCATTAAAGCAGGACAAATGCAGAATTGCAACTGAACAACTTCTAGTTTTAAGCCAACAGTGGGACTTCCTAGTTATTTATCAAAGTCATTGCTGGTAAGCAGCATGCCTCACTGCTCGATTGTACTTCACAGCAGACAGAGCTGACTGAAGCTTCAGCCATGAAAGAAGTGTTTATGCCCTCAGCTGTGGTGCTGTCAGCCCTCTGGAATTTACTGTAAATCACACAGCTTTTATTGCAAGATTTAGTAGCTGATCCTCTGTGGGCTCTATTCACTGCAAGCTTGTTACTATTTGGATGTTAGCCTCAGTCCATAAAGGGACTTGCTACACATCATCAAACAGCAGCGGAAAACCAAAGGTTTCATTTTTCAATTTTCTAAACCCTAAACTCCTCAACAGTCATTGAATTTCATTGCAGAAAGTGGAAGTCTACTTTATTATGGTACTCAATTTCCCCAATGGAGTTATACACTTATAACATTACTTTTATTTCCAATGACAGGATCTGGCCATCTGTCCTGGCTGTAATTTCATAACACACTCACTAGTTTTTATTTTAAGGGAATTTCTAGATATTACATTGAGCTTGTGACAAAATTGTAATGTAGATATAAAGGCCACAATAATGATAACTACATTCAGTGCTGCCTAACATCTTAACAAAGTAATTTTTTTTTTTCTATTCCAAGTATAGAGGCGTCTGGATAAGCTTCTAGCACAATTGAGCTGACAAATAGAAAAAAAAAAAAAGTTTTGAAAAGCTGGGAAATACAAAGGGATAAGGGCTTTCAAGAGTGAGCCTCAGCCAGGACAGCATTATTCCACAGGCAGTATGTATTTTATCAAAAATGATACTGTGCATCAGTTTTATCAGAGTCATTCCCACTAAGATCAAACGAGGGAATAAAGTGAAATGCTGAAATGTTTCTTTGTAATCAGCATCGTTATTCCCTGCAAGGCAGAGGGACCTGACAAGGCATTTAATTGTGTTTGTCACACATGCTGAGGGCCCCAGTTTGCAGGGGACACTGAGCCTTTGCTTTCCACCCGGCGAAGGGGTAGACGAGCAGCCCAAGCCTGTTTCGGGGCCTCTCCATCGCCGTGCGGTGGAGGAGCCCAAGACCTCAGCACCAGGCTTGGACAGGTGACGGGACCCTCCCTGGTCTTGCCCCTTACGTCACCAAGAAGCTGGGGTCACCAATGTCCTTCCAACAGGCACGGGGAGCGGGCGCAGCAGTCCCCCTGTCCTGCTCTTTCTGCTGGGCATCCAGGTAAACCCTGGGGACGATGAGGACAGTGCCAGTCCTGTTGTTTCCCTCTTGGCTGAATGAAATTATTCACAGATGAGCTTCTTGCATAAGGGCCTGAGGGAAGTCCATCTCTACTGAAGCCAGAGGAAGTTCTGTTGTTGGCTTTGGCTGAACAGTGTGTCGTGCATTCTGCTCACTTTGGAAATTGCACTGTTTGTGCTTAGTTTTAGCAAAGCTATGTAGAGTTGTTATTTTAAGAGAGTCAATTAAACCTGCTCTGGTTCCTCCATTAAGAGAAACATTGCAATGACATCACTTGCTGGAATACAGCAGAGACTCAGATCTGCCCTGTTTTCTTCAAAACTTGGTGTCTGGACTTATTTTCAGATTTAAGGCCACTATTTCAATAAAGAAAATAAATAGAGAAGGAGTGTCTTAAAAATATTATTCTGTTTTTTCCTAGCTTTGTAGTCATTTTTGCTTCACTATTTGGTTTCACAGAGAAAAACGGTTGTGTACCTTTATAATCTTAATCCCAGTGAATAAGGCAAAATGAAGGGTTTATTTCCATTTGATGTATTATTTATCAGATGATTTAAGTGGATGCTATACTCTTTTTATAAGCAAAGATCAAGCCTCAGTGTCATTATCAGAAACCTGATAAATGCCACAAAAGGACCTGGGTGGCTGGATATAATATGTGTATGCTGTCCTGTGCATACACTTAAGGATTATGGAATAGTCTGAAAGACTTTCTGACAAAAAAAAAAAAAAAAATTGCTTTTTTTTTTTGTTATTAATTTGCTTGTTTTTCAAGTCCATGATCTCTGCTTCTTGAGAGATCATGAGTAGCGAAGCAGCTATTTGGTTTCTCCTTCTTCAGCAAAGTGCCATGTGTTTAAATCCTCAGCGTTTCTAGCCACCTCTCCCCTTCCCAGACCTTATCCCTGTTTCTTGTTTTGTTTTGTTTTTTTTATTTCGGAAAATCTTCTTTTGTGATTGCTGAACTCTCACAATTAACCAGTAATCTTTACTACTGATTTAATTTGAGTGTTACATTGGTGTGTGTTAGTAAAAATTTCAGCCAGCCTCTGCTGGCAGTGTAAAGCACATCTGGTGAGGAAGCTCCGGGCGTGAACACGGGTGTGAGCGCGTTTCCTACCTGGTAGCGTGCAGCTGCAGTGTTAGGGCAGCGTGAGCAATGCTCTCCGTTAGTGCGTGGGGCCCGGCACGCATACTGCTGGGTGACTGCCTCTCTGAGATGCCCTGGGGTGCTGGAGCAAACTGAATGCTCTTTGGACTGGAGCTGGGAGTGGGGTGTTGTGGTAGAAACCCGACGCGGCGAGGCAGCAGCAGCCTCCCCCTGCTAGCGGCACCCCGGCCTGCAATAATGAAGCCTTTGCAGGATGGTCTGGAGGTTTGAAGTTGTCTTTTCTAAAGTCACTCTCTCCATTTAACCTAAATTCCTGCCTAACACAGAGAAGTGATCTCTCTCACATGTTATACAAGCACCAAAACAATTTGCTTCCAATGCACTCACGGCCTGAAGCTGAGCTGCTTCACAGGGGAAGGACTTGGTAACCTGCGCGAGTCACATATGGGGAGCAGCTGCACCAGCAAGAGCTTTTCTGTTTTTAAAAATAGCTATACTGCTTTCAAAGATGCAAAGGATCTTTTTTATTATTTATATTTTCTAAGTTAGTTTTTTGTTACACTGAGCTATCTTTTCCTCCCTGCCCTCCGTTCTTTTTTATTATTATTTTGGTCCCTCTTTTAACCCTCCTCTGCTCATGAGTCTGCTTTATGGTTAGGCGGGCACTAAGAGCCCTGGCTTCTAGAAACACTGAGCCAAGAAGAAACAAGCAACTCACCACAGGCTGATAGAAGGAGGTCTTGTCCTCTCAGTAGCTCCATCCAATTGGTATAATTCTGATTTCTTTCCACTGGCATAATGATACTGGTTTCAGAGAAAAAGCTCCTGATTTACAGAGAAGTGAGAATACAATCAAGTTTGTATATGGGCTATGTGTATTATGACTCGGATATGTTTCACATCCCAGCAATCTTACTTCATAGTTCCTTTCCTTGTGACCTCCATCTTATGACCATCAATTCTTTCCTCTTAAATCTAACTAGACTAATTCTCCTTACAATAATAATTACCTAATAGGTTTCAAAAAGAAAGGGCTTAGTAGTTTGTTCCAAAATTGTCAAAGACACTAAGTAAATGAAAATTATTGTATCCTAAATTATCAAGCTAGGAGTCCACAATAGAAGAATAATTTACCAATGTTGAAAGAATGGCCAATTTACTTTGACAACTTATTCCAAGTAATTTGGGTGCGTGGGGAACAAGAATGGATACATGGTAATTACTGTATGAAATTTAGAAAAAGATATTCTCATCATTTTTTTGTTTCTCTGAAAAAAAAAAATGCTGGCATTTTAAAGTGAGCTTATTCTTGGCAGTCCCAATTTATCAGTGTTCGAAACTCACATTTCCATAGATTAGACAGACAGCTTTAACTCTTCTCAGTGTTTAGGAATTGTATGTGGGAGATCCTTTGGGATTTACTCATGCTGTAAAGCACATTGTGATCACATTTTGTGAGTTCTCTGTTCAGTAAAGCCCCTCCAGCTTGTTCGCTGCTTTGCTGTGCATTGGTCCTAAGGGATGTAAACTCAAATAAAGGGTAGTCTTGAAATATAAAGGTATTTTTAGCTTAGAGGAGAAATAAAACTGTGTATGTAAGGGCCAAATTCACTGTTGTTGTAAGTGGATCCACAGTCATTTGCTTCGGTGGATTTGTGCCTGCTTCTGCAAGCACCAGTGTGTTTGGCTCTGGATGTAAAACAAATAATGGAAAGCATTTTAGAATAATGATCCTGTGAGAGCTAGATGTACAGGGGGCTCTAACTCACAACCTCTGCCTTCCATGGGGTTTTATACAATTCCCATAACTATGGATTTTTCTCTGCTTCCCAGAAGAATTATCTTTCCTACATATATGTAACAATAAATACTTCAACCAGTGAAGTTTCGGAAAAAATATTCTAAGCATCGCCCCA
Source organism: Anseranas semipalmata (assembly GCA_013399115.1). NCBI lineage: Eukaryota > Metazoa > Chordata > Aves > Anseriformes > Anseranatidae > Anseranas > Anseranas semipalmata. Next base: position 949,751 of record VXAA01006941.1, on the reverse strand, counting down.
TTGGACCTTTAAAATGCCAAGTATACCAATTCACATCATTTTCCCAAGTAAACCTGGACAAATATGCTAATATAAAAAATCAGAATATTGGTCTTAAAAGTGGGTACAATGCCTGATTGTAACTGAAAAGCTTAATATACATAATTAGGTACAGAATAAGGAATGAATAGGTAACCATATAGATAAGAGTTCAAATAGCGTAGAGAATAAGGTACCATCTTATACAGCAGACCTGTGTTAAGCAAAGAAAAAGCAATGCAAGAATCTCCTTTTCTTAAATTAAAATGTTCAGAAATGCTTCTTATTCCTATGACAGGAAAGCAGGTTACTCTTGTGGTCAGGAATATCTCCAGTGATTTCAATGTAATCACCTTGGATTCTGATTTGGCCTTACATTTCTCTTTTCTTGGCTTCAAGCAGGAATCATTAGTCTTATAACCATTAAAGGTGACATTTTTTAGAAATATGGGATGGATGATGTCCGTCTTATCTGCTGTATGTCGTTACATCTTGGTCCTTCCCAAAGAGGACGGCTGGGCAGCGGCGAGGAAACCACCACCTCTGCCCTGTCCTGGCCGCGGCAGGGGGCTTTGCAGGCTGCAAAGGGGGAGAGGATGCGTCCTCCGGCAGGGCAGCTGCCTCTGCCAGGGGAAACAGGCTTTTGTGACGGGGGGACAAGCTGGGAGGAAAACCCAGCAAGCAGGACTCGATCAGCAAAGGCAGGGAGCAAACATCCAGGCAGTCCTTGGAGCTTGACAAAAAGGAGGCTTCTCCTGCCAAGAGGGGACTCTAGAGTTTGCTGCTGAGAGGTTATGGGGCTGAACCCGAGCCTGGAGCAGAGACTGCGTGTCACCAGGATACAGCACACACATCAGGTTACTCCCTCCATGGGGAGGAGGTTGCTTTTAGTCTCTCTCAGCCAGCAGAATTGGTTCCTAACCTTCTTGCGTCCTGGGCTGGGGAATCTGTCTCTGCCAGGGCTCTCGTCACCCCCATGGTGCTTTTGGGGGTGCTGACTTCAATAACAAGCTGAGGGCAAGTCCACCCCAAAACTTGAGCTGATTCAATGGGTTGTCACAGAGGGTAGCAAAGATGCACTTTGTTAGTGCAGAGTTGGTCAAAGTATTCAGGTGAGAGCAAATTACTTGCACTTCATCGAGTGTTTGTGAACTGACTTGACTTTTTTTTTTTTCTTTTGCAAATTGGAAGGGTTTTTCAACCAGTTTATAAAACTATTTTGTATTGATTTGTCATAAAACCTTTGGTTTGGCCATAAGCTATTCTCTGTGATCACACACAGTGTCTAAATCTGTTAGTACAGCATAACTGGCTACCTAATTCATGTTATGATTTTTCCTCTCTATTTTTCTTAAAAATAAGAGAATGAATCTTATTGTCTTTGTGTCCAGATCCTCATGTGTACAGGTGCTGGCCCAATAAACATACCTTAAACATTCTCTCAGCTATTAGCAGGTTCATCACATCTACACTCACCTTAAGGTCCTTTTACACTGGGCTTACATTTGCTTAAATGAGGATGTGGCCACAAGCATGTGTGTGTATGCCATAAATAAAAGAAAGCATAAAGATTAAATCAAGCAAACACCTGAGAATTTGCATGTACTTTGCTGAACTCTGCTTCCTCAGACTTGACCAGATGTTGACTCTGTGTAAGTGCAAGAGAGTGCTCACATGGCTGCCATCAGACCAGTTTGCTTATTGCACCACAGGTGAATGGCATTTGCTTTAGTGTTTCATATCAGTAAAATTGGCAAGCTATTTGCAATCAATGGTAAGCAATCTGACACAGCTTCTAATTGAGCAGCCTGGTAGCTGCAGTATAGAAAAAAAAAAAAAGATTTTTAGATTTATCCTTGTAATGATATTGTCCATATTTCCCTATCCTGTTATTTTATCCTCCCCAATATAATAACTGTGACTATATAAAGGCTTCTGCCCAAATCAAAGTCAGAGGGAATATACCACTGAGGACAGATGTGAAAAAGTCAATACAATATCAGTGGATGAGATCCAGACAGTACATCCACCCTCAGTGGTCAGAATGTCTTGTAGATAAACTTGGTTGTTGTTTTTTTTTTCTTTTTCTTTTCTTTCTTTCTTTTTCTTTTCCCCCTTCACAAGAAACTGAGAACAGTGGTATTTTTTTCCAGAAACATAGTTTTGAATGTTATTTTCAATCCATGCCTTTCCACATTCCCTAACACCTGCTGTCATGTCCTGTGGCCTGCCAAGTACAGTATGTCTCTCTCCTTTCTCCTGCCCTTGGTCAGTCTCAGGTCACCGCTTCTCAGGGAGTGGAATTCCTTAATCCACCAGCTCCCAGGTTGGGCCCTGCATTGTAGACCTGTGAGTACCAACCAGTGACTGCTCTTGCAGGTCTGGGCATGGGCCCTCTTTTATCTTTTGAAGTCTGCGACAGTAGCTCTCATTAAACCGACCCCCAAGCAGCTTTTCAGCATACCAAAGTAAAAAGCAGGAGATCTACACCCACATCCACACACCTTCCCTTCCCTGTTTATCCACAGTTTGTTCAGCACGTCCGTAGTCTTCACACCTGAGCCAGGAGGAACAACCTGCTTTGTGCTGCAGGCTGTTCTGACTGCTGCTGAATTTTCCACACTGGTAGCTTTTTTATTTTTCACTCTGGGCAGCCTTTCCTACTTCACCCCAAGCCCCTTCCTGTCTGTAGAACCTATCTTTTAACAGATCAGTGTTTTCTGATCTTCCTCTTCTCAGGCTTAGACACAAGGCGTCCCTGTTTCTAGCTGTAAACCCCGTGCCACTGTTTTTAGGGATGTTCCTTATCTGGGCCATTCTTTCATCTTTCCTGCCCACTTCTTTAACAAACCCTTTGCAGCTTCCTTTGACTGAACTCAGTTCATTCAGGTTAAGCAACAATAGAAAGCTGAACAGGAAAAAGTCACATTTAATATTCATAGGAGGATATAAGTGTATTTATCCAGTTTGTAACCCATTTCCTTCAAAAGTGGCCAGCTTGCTAGCTGTTGATGCAACAGGCATGTGTTTATTTGCGTTATACTGTTTCAGATATGTTGTCATATAATATGCATAAAATAGTGATAATCCAGGCATACCTATTATCTATTTGGATTGCATAAGGAGAGCAGTAACTATTCTTCAGAAATGTAGACTTCAGGTGTGCACCTGCAGAGCAAGATGCTAGGAATAGGCTTAGGACTATCAATTGAATAACTGCTTATTGCTGTGATATCAGGAGATTGTTTGAAATACACTGTAGAAGTGAATTGTATCAAGCCCTAAAGATAATGCCAGAAAGAAGCAGCAGAAATATGTACATAAAAAATAGGAGAGAGAAGATGCTTCTTCTATCTTGGTCATGCACTGATGGTAGCGCTGTTCCACATGATTCATGTAAGTCTTCGTGAGTATTTAAGTATACTGCAGAAGCCCATTTTCTCTCCTTTTTGTATACACTGCTGAGTGCCACCATTTTCAAACACATTTGACTGCTTTCTCTGCCTCGTGTATACTTCTTCAAAGTATTTGGTTGACACTGATGGAGCAGCTGTACCTCGAAGGTTAGGAAATACATGTGTGTGGTCAATTCATGCGTTCCTGCTGCTGCCCTTGCACCACGCTGCGTGAGGGTCTTTGGCATGGCCACCGCATTGCTGTACTCGGGCTCTGTTTGAAAGCTGAGTAACTCCTTGCCTTACAGGACTCGCTGTGGTGATTTGTACTGTTATGGATGGTGCTACTCTAATTACTGCTGAGGCCAGCTTAGGTTTGGTCTAGGGAATGTCGAAGACAGGCTGGGTTTCTTTGTGTGTGGGCACAGCAGACTTCCCGGCTGGATCCCGACCTAGGGAAGACACAGTTTCACCTCTGGCCCTTACGTTAAAGGAAGAAGGCTCCAAGCAAGGGGGACTGCAGCTGGCAGAGGTCTCCCCACTCCCCCTGGAGGTGTTTGGCCCCTTTATGTTAGAAATAAATCAGAGTAGACCCTGCCAGTCTACATGGATTTTTGGTAGTAATAAGTATTAATACATTGCACAAAATGCTAGGTCTTACATGTGCAAGACAGCCTGTGTCAAATGGCTTGAAAGTTACAAGTCTTTTTTTCTTTTCTTTTCTTTTCTTTTCTTTTCTTTTCTTTTCTTTTCTTTTCTTTTCTTTTCTTTTCTTTTCTTTTCTTTTCTTTTCTTTTCTTTTCTTTTCTTTTCTTTTCTTTTCTTTTTTTGATGCTTTCTTAAAAAGGAAGTGGAGAAGGTGATTTAAAAACAAAATCTCCTTTAATTTACTTTGATTACTGGACTTGGACTGTCACGCTGACTTCCTCCTCCTTCCTTTTTCCCCTGTTACAACAGCTTGGCAACTGCAGTGAAATGAACCTAAAGTGACAGCTTGAGATGAGGGGGAAAACTAATATACGCTGCGGAGCGCGGGGCCTGGCCGAGCGGGTGACGTCACCCGGAGAGCCACCATCCGAGTGTCACGGCTGTCACGATTCATTCCCCGCACATCAAATCTGCTCCGCTTCCGTGTGGAGCAGGAGCTCGTTACCTGCGGTACTCGAATCAAATATCCCTTTCATTTGTTTGTGTTTACTCACGTGTGCTTTGAGGAGATGGAAACCGTCTATGTCTGCGGCCACCAGCCATCAGCTGGGTTGTGCGTGCTGGACCGCGTGACCCAGCGATGTGAGCGGCTGTCAAATGTTTGATCTTCTAATATGTACTCTTTTTGCCTCTCGTGAACTGCTAGTCTTTGTGAGCATCCACTCTACTTGTCAGCTGAAATAAGGGTACAAAGCCTGCGTCGTGTATACAACAGTCTTTGGTAGTCAGCCACGTCTTCTCCTTTAGGCCATTGTCTTTTCAGCCTGACTGAAGCCTCCTGCTACCACGCGCAAGAGCAGGAGGAACCCCGCTTCTTTCTTTTTTCTCTTCTGCCTATTTTCCTCTTTTGTTGAGTTCACAGTGAACTCGGTGTTAGATGAGTGATAACATGTAGTGAAATGCGGTTAAATATATGGGATTCCAAACATTAAAATAACTCTCCCTCCTTGAATTATCTTTCATCGCAGGTTGTCTGAAAGCCCAGAGAATTTAGCAATACAATGTCTGGGCAGGATACTTCTGTGCACTGAGATATAATAAGAACTCATTAGGGACGAGCCGCCAAAAGGACAAGGTGGGGGCTGCGGCGTTACAACTATGTTAAAAGCTAGATCCAGTCATACATGGAGTATCAGAAAGTATCAGAAAGGAAATTTCACAGTTACCTGTCGCACTGCTTGATTGCTCTCACTTTGGGCGGATGCAGGTGTCCGTACGGAACTATGATACACAAGGGGACAGATACGCTGGTGTCCCAAAAATTGCAGGGTATGGTGTAGTCTTGTGGACCTGCATTTCAGCTTTTATCCTGTTTCCCTTCTTCTAAAATCTTTGTGTGATCTTTCTGGGGGTTGTAAGTAATCCAGGGGGGGAAGCCTGGCACCTCCTTGCCCTAACAGTTAATGTAAAGGAGGCTCTGCCCTCCTCTTCTGTGCCACTCCTTTGTTGGTCTATAGGAAGCCACAGAAGCCCAGCTGTTTTCATAGGCTGGACCTTTCGGACAGTAGGGCACACTAATTATCGCTGTACCTTAAAGCCTCTCATTCTGAAAAAAAAAAAAAGGCTGTGGGGCAGATAGTCTTTTAAGTATGTCACCTGGCATCAGCTACGGGCAGGCCAGTGTATGCTTTTCTGCTATGTGCAGCCATGTGTTTATCAGGACAGTCTTGATGTGCAAAGAGAATGCAGCCTGCCTGCTTTTGTGGGACTCCAGTACTTTATCTGCTTTTTGTAGCTGTTTTAGGCCATGGCTACTTGCTTGTTAGCAGGGAACAACTCTATCATGTAATCAGGTATCACACAACTGTAATGTTTTTTTACAAATATTAATGTATTTCTTTGCCAGATTTACCCAAGAGTATCATATTCCCTGCTCGCATATGCAAGACATTCATGCTCTCTACAGTTATGTAAATTTCCAAGTAAACTGGGAAATGTACTTGTGAGAATAATAAGATATCAACAAAGAACCAGAATTACGCCAAGGTCTGTCCTGGCTTCCACGGCGCAGCAAAGGCTGCTGTGGCAGCAGCTCTAGGCTGGAGCACAAGAAGTACGACAACTGCCCTGCCCTTGGGATTTAGAGGGAGGAAGGGAAGGGGAGAGAAGGGGAGCAGTGACTGACACAAGTGAGCATTGCTGCCGTGGCAGAGCCCCATCATTCATTATCCATTCAGCCCCGCTGCCGAGAGCCCTGCACTGCTGGGCAGTGCTGCAAGCACTCTGACGCGGAATTTCCTGAGAAGTACTTACCTTGAAGCTCATCTTTCACCAACAACTTTCTAATTTCTCAATCAGTTTTAGTTCAACCAAATCCAAATTTACTAGAATAAGCTTTTTTATTTTTTAAACTTCATTAACGTGAAATGTGTTGACATTTTAAATTCAATACTACTGTCATATTGAAGGAACATATGGAAAATAGTCTGCACAGATTAATCTAAGGAGCATTTTAATGTGGCTTTCCTTGAGTGAACTGGTTAAATTATAGTTAGATATGTCCTAACTTTAGAAGTGTTGAAACTGCAGGCAAGTGCTTTTAGACAAATTGATGTCAAATAGCAGAATATAATAATATATTCTCTATCTTGACCAGAAGGGGGAATGTGACACAGTGCCCAACTAATCTATTATATGCTTGTATGCTTGGAGTGTTTGTATTTATGAAAACATTGTGAGATATTTAATGGCACAATACAAATCATTTGTACATACATCCTGAAAGAGTTAACAAGATTTCACAGAAATAATCAGCAGAAGAAAAGGAAGAGTTTAAAGGGAGAATGTAAATGAAGGAGTTGAGAGAGAAGTTTGAAAAGATGGTCATCCCAACTCTGATGAGGAATAAGTGACTGCTTCACTGTGGTATTGAACCTGCTGTTTCTAGATTGTTGCCCATGAAAACTATAGTACTACCTCTTTATAAAGCTTTTAGGAGCTTATTCCTGATTAGGTAAGAATTAAGTGATCATCTCCCAAAAATCTGTATTGGTGTTTGCATTAATACTAGAACAGATTGGGTCAAGAATTTGAAAGCCTTTAAAGTTGTTGAGCCACACAGGCAGCATGGCAATGTTTTCTGTAAAGCCATGGCTCTGTTGCCAGCCTTAAATTAGACTCTCTACAGATTAAATTAAGAAGCTTCCCATTACCAAGAACACTGTATGCTTTATGCCCATGGATAAGTGAAGCATGCCAATACTGGAAGAATGAGCAAATTAACAGACAGCCTGGAGCAACAAGTAACTCAAACTGTCTTGACAATAAAAAAATGGTGAAGGGAAGTTAAAGTGCAATTCTTATCTATTGACAAAGCCTGGGAAAGATAATAAATTCATAAATTCTTAAATTCTAGGTGGAACTCTTAAAAAAACAGATAAGGAGGACACGGTGTACAAATACTGGGAATCCCAGAGGGGGAGGAAGGTAAGAAGCTACCATATATCCTACATTATGCTACAAAGAACAACTCACTGTGTATTGAGAGCTTATCGTGTTGCTGTGAAAAGGGCACCATAGGAGACTAGCAACTGCAGAACTACTCTCCTAAAGTTAATGGACTTGGGGGGTCAAGGGAAGAGTATTTTTGTCTGCACAAAGCATCAAGGACATTTAGTTTAATAAGTGGCAAATTTTGATTTTTTTTTCCCCAGTGCTGGGCCCTGCACTCAGCAAAATTGTGCTCTTCAGTGCCCAGAAAACATGCTTTCCAAGAAAATAAGTGCTATCAGTTAGTGTAGTCTGGCTAAGTTGTGAGTCAAATAGCCCTGGAAAATGTACTTATTCTAGATGCAGTTGCAGGCAAAATGTATGTGTATGAGAGAGAGAAAAAGAAAATTCTTCAGCTGAAGACTGCATAGCTGTATACAAACTATGACTTCAATGGGCTTTATTGTACTTTGGTTGTGATTTTACATTTCGGCTGGTGTCATGTTATCAGTAGTAACTGAATTCTGTAAGCAAACGGCCATCCTGAAGTAAGCTACAATGACAAAATAAAGGGGATGGATCTCTTCTAAGGGTGCTAGAAAATCTATTTCAAGCTCTATTATTAGTTTAGTTTATTCTCCTACCGCCACCATTTTTAATAAAGTATTTAATACCAGCAGCATTTTAGCTGGAACTGAATATTCACCCGAGTTTTTGGAGGCTTTTTATTTGCAAGGGTACATTTACATTGGAAAGCGTGCTCTGGGATAGGTGATGTGATACTATTCCATCTGCTAAACTGATGTGGCATTCATTATTTTTGTTTCTTTGTTTCTGGGTAGCCGAGTCTACTTTGTTCAGCCAGGAATAGTTCATTTTTGTTTTTATGCTGATGGATTCAGTGGCACTGTACAGCAAACATTTTAAATTTAAGCGTAGGGGGTTTACTAGTTTGATACTATTTAAGAAATGTGAATCACAAGTTATTTAATATCATAAACAATAACAGTAGAAATAATGACAGTGATGATCTATCTATACTCCCAATTATATTTGTACCATTTCTTGGTTCTTTCTTGTTCCTTTGCTAATCTGAACTACTCCAGTTTGCACACAACTGGGGCTTGGATGCGCTCTAACCTTGTCTGCCTGTTTGTTCCTTTCTTCTCAAAAATTCCTCTACACTTCCAGTTTCCACTGTGTACTTGATACATTTTCAAATACATTGTTATGTTGTCTCCTGCTATGGGAAGGAAATCCCATGCACATTTGCAAAGCTGTCTTTAAAAGTTTAAAAATCCACTTTAAAACTTTCCTTTGCAAAGAAGCCTGCAAAAAAAGTAGATCTTTGGGTCACTAAATCAACTGATACTGGTGCTGATGAATATTGTCACGTCACAATTCTCCTCGGGATCGTATCCTTCCATTACCTTTTGTTTAGTCCTTAGACTGGAGGGCATTCAATCAGTGAACATCTTTTTCTTCTTGTGCAACCCGTATCACAAAGAAATCCTGCTCTGTGACCAACACTCCTAGGTTATATGGTAATAAAAATAAACTAATAATTGGAAGCGTATGTCCTACTGTGGGACAAACTGTCAGTTATTACGTTATTGCTTCTAATTTGTTTATGATGTGATCAATAAAACACAAGACTGTTCTGTATTTTGTTTGATGACGAATAGAAAGACATCAGTCATAGTCTGCAGTATGCATCTGCCAAGTCACCAGTTTTCTGCTGTTTTTTTCCCTTATAGTTAGAAGTCCAAATCAGTGCCAGATATTCCTAAATAGGAACAACTGTAATGGGCTTCTTGTCCTTTACATGCCTCCTGCCCAGATTCCATCATCACTCTTCTTCTTTCTGTGTTTTTAAATGATTGCATTTCTCATATTAGGCAAATCCTGTCCCTTACGTGGATGATGTCATTAATCTTCTTTTGCACCATGATATATTACTAAGTGACATCCTGCATCGTATACGTATTGTTACTCCACTCACACGCTTAGTGAAGACATTGTTGGCATGTGGAATGCAAACCTCAAGTCAGCTGTGAAAAAGTTCTTTTTAAAAATCATGGAAAGTATGTGCGCCAGCAGGACAGACTGCCCTTTTTACTGCAGATTAAGACACAAAAGGATGAATTTTTAAGAGAACCGGGAGCACTTGCCAGGGCTATGCTGATCAAATTGCTTGTGTATGATGCTTTATATTCCAGCCTGAGAAATTACTACAGGAGGAATGTGACCTTTCTGGCTCATTTTCAAACACTAATTGTAAAATTCCAAGTTTATTGGTTGCAAAGAGTTAATTCTCCCCCCGCCCCACCCCCCTTGGTTTTAAACTGATGCTTCTATAAGACCTGGTCTTATTTATTGTTTAGAAAGTATAAAATGCTCTTGACAGGGTGAGGAGTGAACCTCCTTTTTGTAACCAACAGAAGGGTACAAGGAAAAATAACAGCCATAATTTTGAAAACCAACAGGTATAAAGCATGAGGCAAATGATAAAATATTGAACTGAGTTGAATTTTGCATGTTGCCAGTGAGATATTGCTAGTCCCTGAATGAGTCATGCCATTTCATTCAAAAAAACTTGGAACAAGAACTCACTTTTTGGCATTCAATTAGCAAGGAATTTCATAAAATGAAATGCTGTTTGCATGGGGACTGGCTGCAAACTGACCTCCTAGCATTGACTTGGAGACTGTATTCTAAACAGCTATGTCCACCCACCATAAATGAGGCATAATGTAGCCATCAATCCTCCTTCCAGTGGTGTCTTACCACTCTGGCCTCTCTATGCTACATTTTTGCTTTGGATTCAGGTATCCCTGAACCATTAGGGAACATCCATCCCATAGCAGTCCTCTCCTGGAGACTGTAATTTGAGAGCTAGTAAGATACTAATTAAGAGGCTGAGGCATATAAATAGTTGGTAGAGGAGATCGGAATGGGGACAGAATACTTTCAGTCTTATCATTCATTGTCTCTACTGGATCATGTTTTCATAAACTTTTAGCCCACAATTGGCTCAATTTTTAAACCATTGCTTATGTTCGATCTTTGCTAGAGCCAAATACTGCATTAAGAAACTCAGTGACAAATGAGATGGAAAGCTCCTGCTCTGGAGGCTTTTTTTGTTTGAGTTTGAGAGAGGAAAACAACTCAGTGCAGTTTAATGATGTTCTGATGGATAGAAAGTGAAAATATTTTCATTGCTTTGGAGAACAATAGAGTCAGCCTAATTCAAAATACTACTCTCAAATACTGAAATTCCATTTCATTTGTTAAAGCTCTAAATATGCCTTTGATTACTTTCTTATTACCTATTGATATTGTATAAATAAATTTGTTATGTATTGTCTATTTTCATGAATATTTAAGCATATCCTCACATTTTATCATAAACATAGTTTTACATAATTTCTGAATAATAAATTATGAACTACAATCCTCACCATGTATAGTAAATGTTAAATGTTGTACTGTTTGCAGACATTAAGCCGTCAGTGTTATTTGAGATGTTGCAAAATCATGACCCCTTTGGAAGAAAGACAGCACTAAAGCATTCCTTCCATAGCAACTATATTCATAGCAGCAATGTACCAGAGTCAGTCAAACTAAACAGACCACCAGGAATCACACACTGCCGATCAGTCGTTAGGGTTTCCATTGTCAGATTTTGTCTGAAGTCACAATACAGAGAAGTGCAGTGTAATTTTTTCACTAGTGTGAGGCTTCTGATCGATACCATGGTTCTATAAAGGAGGACCTTAGTGTGGGCAGTGGTGCCAAATTTTACTTTAAAATGCTGCTGTGGAAATCAGATTTTTTTTTTCAACAGAAGCTGACAAGAACCAGACGTTTTTTTTCCATAGTTATTCCTTGCTTCAGCTATGTGCTGTCAGCTAGAAAACCCACAGCTCAGTATTGAGGTGTGTGATTCCTAGTTTGTCTTCCGTGCTGGGATCCAACTGGAACGCATAGCACATTAGCACGGCAGCATGGGTGATGGCACCATGCGTGCCAGTGAGGGCCTGCTTCCCATCCTGGGGCTCTCTGAAACGGAGCACGTGAGAGACAAATGCTTATTCATATCTAAAAGGTAGTTTTTAATGTGCTTTGGGGAATATTAATAGACATTTGTATTTTAAACTCATAGGAAGCTCCAAAAAAATAAAATAAAATAAAATAAAAAATCAAAACAGCTCAAGAGCAAATTCTTTTCTTGATTTTTTTGAGGCTTTTTTGGAAGAAAAACAAAATTCCTAAGAAGTGGCAAGAAAGAAGAATACAGAAGCTTCAGATTAAAGATTCAGTTTTCTCTTTCTCTTTTAATACATTTGAGGGAGGAAAGAAAACCTCCCAAATTTTAATTTTCAAGCTATCCAGTACTTTATTGTTACAGAGCAAGAAGGGGAAAGGTTTTGCTTACTGCATTCTTATAATCATGTCACTGAAGTCTAAATGAGATTTGTCATCTCGTTTTTACAGCATATAATTCAAGGAACTGACTTTAATTTATGAAAGATACCTCTGGTTTTAGGGTGCCACTGAGCATGTGGGTACATGGACAAAGTTACTGGGAGCTGAGCCAAGGCGCACATTCGCTGTGTCCTAGTGCGGACAACATTGCTTGCCTGCTGCTCCCACTTCATTCTAAATGTGTGGTACTTCACTTCTAACGAGAGGCAAGATCCTCTGCTTCCTTGTATATAAACATCTTAACATCAGAGATGTGTACTTCCCTCACCAGTTTCTTGTCCTAATTGAAATAACTTACATGACCTTGTGTCTGGCTAGCTACTCACATCTAAAGCAATACCAAGAGATGTTCTTGTAACTAGTAAGATTAGCATGATATATTTTAGCAAATAATAAGTTCTATGACAACTGTTCCTAGCTGATGCAGAAATTACCTTGTTTTGCAGAGGGAAGAGAATATTGGAACAAAGAGGAATTTCTACCATCTCCTGCTTTGGTAGGTCCACAAAAGCTAGACCTTTTTAGTAAATGGATACCTGTAAAGAGTTATATCTCTTTATGTTAATTAATTACCTTTCCTCTTTCATTCAAGCTTTACTACCTGCTATTCTCAAATAGGTAACAGGTAACAAAATGACCCCCCTGAATGAAGGCTGCAAGTCACACAGTTATGAAATAATGCAATCAAAGATGAGGGAAGAGCGGTCCCAATACTGTCATACCAGCACTGAATGCACATCAGACAATAAAAATCAAATGCTGTGCACCCAACAGAGACATGGTCTGTAATATGAGGGTATAGGAATTCCATTTCAATGCAGAGCTTAATATAATAAAAAAAGACTGGAATTATAGGGCTGGTGATTCAGTGTTATGGATGAGGCATTTTCTTTGAAGGCTTAAAATGGTGATGATTGTAGTTTGGTCCGTGACCTTGAGGGTGACTCCCTGCTTCTGCTGGTGAGTTTGTTTGTTTGTTTGTTTGTTGTTATTGTGCACATCGCTTTAGAAGAGTGTGAGTTTTCAAGAAAAATTAATCTATTTTATTTCATTTTTTACTCCTGTAGTGTTGCTATTGGAATTCTGTAGTTCTATTATCTCCTCATGTAGAAGAACATTGTAACTTTTAGTTTTCACTGTTTCAGAGCAATGGTTATATTAAAATAATAATAATAATTCTGTTTCCTGCTAAGGAAAGTTGTGGAACTTCTCAATAGATTCTCTATAAAATGTAAAGGTCTGCCCTTCAGAATTGAGAAAGAGAAGGGTATCACCAGAACATCCCTCTCCTGCTTTCGCTCAAGGAGATAAACTTCTTTTTTTTTTATGTTTTAGGATAGTTCTATTTTAAGAACTAGTCCATAGAGTAAGAGTTTAATGTCATTGCTTCGACTGCAATGCAAAGGGAAACGGGAACATGAAAACAAGCACAAGCAGAGAAATAATATTCTGGCAGTGGAGCATTGTGGAGTTCATTTTCAACAAAGAGCAAATAATCCTGCTCCCCCCACAAAATCTTCTTAAATATTAATTAGCACCCAGAAAACATAAGCCATAACTCAGATGGGAAAAAGAAAAAGTTCCTGCTTTACTAGTGTCTGCTCCAGGGCCTAGTTATTGAAAAAGCAAAACTCCCACTGAAGTGAACCTCAGGAAGCAGGACCATGTTTGAATGGCAGAGCAGCACTGTATCTTGGTGTCCAGCATGGACACCTTCTCCCTGACTCCTCTTGCAAGTTTCTAGTGTACAACAGAAGGCAGTGTCTCCTCAAAGAGCTGTTTTCCAGGGACTAACTGCAAGATTTCAAGTAATTTATTATACAGACCTGCGTGTGGATGTGAGGTTCACCTTTCTGACTACTAACACAAACTCATGGGAAGGACTCTGCTGTTGCCTTAGGAGCACAGCAAGTACCACTCCTCTGGAAGGGGCCCCAAAGCAGAAAGGAAAATGCCATCACTTCAACATCCTACATATCCCTCTTATAAAAAATGGGGAGAAACACTAAATATCCATACTTCCTAGCTTCCTTGTGGAGGTAAAACATTTCTTTCTGTGCAATGAGTAAGTTGCTGTTATTGCTGGTGCTGCCAGTCTGTAACCATTTACATTTATCTGAAAACTCCAGTGACATCTTTTTAAAAAGTTTCATACATCCATTAGCAATGCAGTGAACCAAGTTTTATGTGTGCCAGTAATCCCAGAAACAAACTGAATTATCATCATTCTATTTAGTCACCAACATCTGCACAATTCACAGTATTAAAATATAGGCCAATATTACATATTGTACACAAAAATGAGCCCTTTGGTTTTTGCAATTAAATGGTACAAGTTGATTTTTTTTTTATAATTCATAAAATACAGATTTATGCCCACCTGAAGATCTCAGTTCCCTGACATAATATAATTTCCCCAAATATGTATAGTATTCTTCAGAGAGTAGAAAATAAATTCCTGAAAAGAGATAAGAAACCCCTCCAGAGCAAACAATGAAGCCTCTTCATTTCAGAGCCCATTTCTCTTCCCAAAGGCAATAGGGATTTGATGGACCTGGCAGACTTAATTCCCAAGCCACATTCCTCTTACAGACAAAACCCTGCTGGCTAAGCCATTCTTTCATACTCAACGAGCTCCAGCACAGCCTCTGATCCAAAGCTGGCAGTTTGACACAAGAAGAGAAGTGATTTCTCAGGTGAATATTTTGCAAACCATGCCTCCTTTCCAAGCCACTAGCTTTTTACTCACACACAGAGTAAGAGGAGTAACAACATTGGTCCCTGTGGTGTATCTCTTCTCTGTGCAGGGGAGCAATGACTCATCATTATCTTCTGAGTTTTCACAGAAGAGCAGGAATGGAGATACTCAAGGGGTGTTCAGTGCTGCTGGTAACTACAGACGTCTCAACAAATATCACAATCAGGTGTCTCAAAAGATAGTGGTTAACCAAAATGAATTTGCATTGTAATTTCCTTTTGACCCATAGCCTGGGCTGCTGCATACCATGGCCTATAATGTGATTTGTAAGGCTAACAGAAATAAGAGACTTAAGTGAGTGGAGTGTCTTGTTACGTTATTTTAGTGAACTTGCTGGAAAAAAAAAAAAAAAAAGTGGTTATTATTTTAAAGCAATCAAGGAAATCAGCACAACAAGTGCTGGAGCCATGGTCTACCTTTGACATACAACTCATACTTGGACAGACTGTGGGTATTCTCGAGCAATTGGTGGCCTGTCCCATCCACACATGAGCCTCCAGCACAAGGCACTTGGACTCCTGCAGTGAGAGTATCCATGGGTCTATCCCTTCTCTACAATGAGCGTTGTAAAACTTCTGGTCATTGTTATAACAAGTTCCAGATATGGTTAGTAATTCCTCCTCCTCCTCCTCCTCCTTTTAATTTTGGATATCTTTTCTCAGCTTGGACTTTCCCTCTAATGTCTTTGTGATCTGTTCTCCTGACTGTCTTTATGGCTCTTGTGCTTCATATAAATCCACAGTAATATCCCATTTGCTTTCTTCTTTTCAATAGTCAGTAGGAGAATATTTCCTGGTGCTTCCAGAAGGTTTCCTTAAAACCCTCCTCTTTTCCTTGTCTTAATAAAATTAAGGCTGAATCCTCTTAACCTATTCTAGTCTTCCTACAGCAACTTTCTTGTGCCCCTGTGTTGTGTCTGATTGACTGTCACAGCTTGTACTTCTCACAAAGTTGCTTCAAGTGCAGATGATGAAGTGATGATCTGATGAGGTATTTGCTCCAGGGAAACAGTGATATTGAAACTGTGTTTGTCCACCATGTATTTATCAGGACAAAGTCATTCATGTTTTTTTTTAATTGTTGTTTGGTGCTTTCCATGTTTATACTTGAAGTAGGTTTCGTAACATACGTAAAAATGGAGCTATTGAACATATCCAGGGGTTTTAAACCACAGACAAATGGAAATAAAAATTTGCAGCAAAATGGCAGCTAAGAAACTGAACAACTTCTCAATCTCTTATGCCACTAGTTTCCCTGAGAACTGAATTTAGCCCAACGTGATGAAATGGTCTAATTTCAAGCCTTTCTCCAATAACACTTTACCTTTATAAACCAGTCATTGGTCTCCAGCAGTAATTACCAAGGACTGGCAAGCCGTGAATTAATAAATATCTGTTGTTCAAAGCCTTATTTCTGAGTGAATAGGATGCTCTAAAAGCAAGGGCCAAATAGCATTGACTTGAAAAAAGGTGTAATGCAGGCAGAAGCTGTGCAAGTTTCCCACACACATCTCTGCCAATGAAGCTCACTCCTGACCTCAGCACTCCATGCTATTCAAGTTCTGGGCATCTGTTGAGCACAGTCTGTCAACCATGCTGTGCTGACTGCTTTGGTTTTCTGATGGGAACAAATAGGGACTAGGTGGAGACCATCAAAATCCCATTCCTTGAGATTAAGAAAAAATAGTTTGAAGTGTGTCTGGAAGCATTCGTTCAAATTATGCATTACCTTGTATTTTATGGGTACTGTTATAATATGCATACTTAAAAGCAACTCCTAAACAAAAAGTCCTTTACAGAAAGCCATGTCTATAAAGAAATGTATCTTGGTTTGGTTTTGTGATATGCTGTAGGAATCTTTTAATCTTTTGTAGCCATAAATTGAATTGAGATGTTCAAACTGGATATGAAGAGAAAAGAAACTTTTTACCATGAGTCCAGACAGGCACTGGAACAGATTGCCGAGAGAGGCTGTGCAGTCTCCATCCTTGGGGGTTTCCAAGACCAGACTGGCTAAAGCACCAAGCAACTTGGTCTGATCTCATAGCTGACCCTGCTTTGGGCAGAGGGTTGGACTTAGAGACTTCCTGAGGTCCCTTCACGCCTGAATCCTATGATCCTTTTGGGACTTTGTTGATGAGAAAGAATGGAGAATGTGGATGTCAGTAATACCTAGAATGGATTTGTTGGCCCATGCACAGTTGTGCTTGTTAAAAGATATGCCACTGCTCATGGGGGAACTTTAAAGAGTATTTTATTACAACTAACCCACTCATACCACCAGGTTTCTGCTTAGTTCCATTTCTCATTATTGATAAAAGAAGGACTTACAGAGTCACAGAGCTGGATGGGAATTTCTGATAAAACTTTTTTTGTAGCAAAATACAGAAGTGTGTCACTTTCAGTCACAATTTTATTGAGCTATTATAGCATTACAATTACCTAGAGTTAGAAAATAATTTTCTCTCCTAATCACAATTTTCCCAACAAGGTCTTAGTTTCACTCTGTAGAAGTACAAAAGGAAATTAGAAATCATTTTAAATTTTAATGAAGAGAAATGCCCTTCTTCCTAGGAGCTCATCTGCTTCTATACCTGATGTCTCAGCTAAGTGACCAGAGCTTCATCCCATATTACATTACTGCCATCTTCAGAAGTTGCATAGGCTTTAGCTGGTCCCAGCCAGCACAGGCAGTTACATTCTAAGTTCCTCCAGGAATTTTCTGCAGTTGAGCTACTGGGGTAGTTTCTTATTGGCTCTAGTTTCTGTGGATGGACTGTGGTTTACTTTAGTGACATCTTGTACTCGATAAGATTACACTCCATGTACTTTCCTTCAGATTGATAGGTATAAAACTCACACAAAGAACATCTATGGCCACAGAACTTCATACGTGATGTTATGTGGTTATGATCTTTGCCACATAACGTGTATATCTGTTCTGGAGTAGCTCATTCATTAACAGTGACTTCACAGTAAAATGATGCTTTTTTAGGTCGATGTTGTGTGCGTTGTTCTTAGGCTGAAAATATGGAAGATGGTGTAGTGAACTGCTGAATCACTAAGGCATTTTTAAGCATGTGCAGGGCATAAGTAATTAGTCTTACAATTTCTGATAACATCTTTATACTGTGTCACAGAAACAAGTTACTCATAATGAGCAACTCGCGAGTTACTAAAATTTAGTTGTGTCTCACAAGCAGGCTGACACCATAAAACTCAAATTCAACACTGTGCAACTGAATTGGGCACCTCTACATCTCTTTTCTTGTTATGATTTCTGGAGGGAACGCTTAGTGGTAAAAAGACAACTAATACGTCAAACTAGACAGTAAATTGATATGTTATGTCAAGCTCATTTAAAACAACTTTTCTACTACAATATTCATGCAATTTTATGCAGTTTTTAATACCTGAATCATAATAATGCCAAATTTACAGGGATATTGGCTAGCCACGTGTCACATTACATACTCATCGAAGCAGAGGTCTCAGTTCCGTGGAATTCAACCCTAAGTATTTAATCAAACCTTTTCCAAAAATTTCAAAGAGTCTCTGGAAGGCCCAAAGAAGTGGATACTCACCTGATGCAAGCTAGTATCAATTAAGTTTTGTTGAGATACAGCAGCTTAGCAGTTGGTTCTGAAATCTGAGCATATCATTTAAGCAAACATGAAATTTTCTGCATGTACACATTCCCTCCCCCTGCCTACACACAAATTATTGGAAAAAATCTATGTGTTATATTTCAAAGCAGAATTATATCTATTACATTATTTTATCCATAGTTATAGGAGTTGCATCTTAATACAAATAACTATTTTGATTTCATACCCCCAGGCAAATGCATTTAACTGCAGTGCACTGGCTGAGAGCTCTGTTACATGTTCTATACTAGGATGTAAGATTTTTAAGAATATACAAAGTGTTCACTTGTGGATTCAATCATAGCAGTGTGCCTGGGAGCAGCATTGCAGCCTCTCTAGAGCAAACTTAAATGATTTAGTGTAAAATTTAAACTATAGCACAAATGAAAAGTAGGAGAAAAATGTCAATAAAATTGCAAGGGAGAAGTAAAGACCCTTATAGCACTTTGAAACATTAGCAATCTTATTCAGAAGAAATTGCAGTATATGCACACTTCCGCAGCATGAAAGGTCATGAATCTGCCTTCCACACTCAGTTGAGCTATTATATTAAATAAGAAAATTCACCCTGGCTGCAGTCGTACTTGTGTACATCCCTCTTTGCTTCCCCAAGGGAATACTGGGAGAATGGAGGCTGTAATGCATTCTCCCTCACCCATGTACCCTTGCTAATCACAGCCCTTATTTGCCAAGAAAGCAAACAAACAAAATTGTCATCTTCACTAATATCAAAAGTATTTTGAGAATGTCAAAAGTAATGCCAAACTGAGCTGGAGTCGCAGTTACGTACTCCCTTCAACCAGGATGCAAATTTATAGGCACTCATAAAGTGGATGGGTGTCTGGGCCTTAATACTGAAACGCAACGCACGTACTAGTTCCCTGGCACGCCTACGCTGATGCCCATCTGCTAGAGTGGCATTGTGCCACTCACAAGGTAAAAACACAATTTCAACGGGAGGTAGCTGCCAAGCACATACAGGTTTGTAAGTGGAGCCTTCAAAACACAGCGCTGTGAAAGATCTTTCCTTCTAAGATCCTCTTGAAACAACACCCACTGTATTATGCCTCTATACATGTATTTGACTACTTTAGATCACATCTTTTGACATCAAATATAGAATACGCACAAAGGAACGCTATTGTTATCCCAGAAGATACAACATTTATTCTAGGCAGTTGGTGAGGCTGAAAAGACAAGCCATGGAATCTCAGCAGTAATGAAGATGACAGTAATAATAATAATAATACAGAAATAATAATTAGTGGTAGTAGCGTTACAACAACTGGATTGCTGGCTGCTGTTGAATATAGAGAAAGTTACACTGAAGTCAAGGAATTAAAAAAAATCTGGATATTCATTACCCGTTCTCAGCCAATCTTGTCTCTGTTGGTTTTTATCTGTAATGAATCTTAAATGGTAATAAGGGAAATTTTGATAATTTTTGGCCAAATTTACAGACTGGCTGAGGTTGGAAGGTCCCTCTGGAGATGATCTAGCCCAGCCACTCTGCTCAAGGCAGGGCTGCCTCGAGCTTGTTGCTCAGGGGCATGTCAAGGTGGGTTTTTTGTATCTCCAAGGATGGAGACTGGGCAACCCGCTACAGTGTTTGACTACTCTCAGTAAAAAAATGAAGTTTTATTTTTCAATGAATTTTCCTGTATTTCAGTTTGTGCCCATTGCCTCTTGTCCTTCCACAAAATACCACTGGCCCCATTCTTTTTATGCCTCTCTATCAGGTATTTATACTGACTGTTAAAACCCCCTTGAGCCTTCTCTTCTCCAGCCTGAAAAGCCCTGGCTCTCTCAGCCTCTCCTCATATGAAATATTCTTCTAAGTCTCTTAGTTACCTTCTTGGCCCTTTGCTGGACTCGCTTCAGTAAGTCCATATCTTTCTTGTACTGGGGAGGCAAGGGCTGGACCCAGCACTAGTTAGAGCAGAGTAGAGGTGAAGGACTGCCTTGGTCAGCCTACTGGCAGTGCTCTTCCTAATGCAGCCTGGGATGCTGGTGGTGCGCTTTGCTGTGAGGGCACATTGATGGTTTGTTTCAAATTGTTTTTTTTCAGTCTCTGGGTCCATTTCTTCAGAGCTGCTTTCCAGCTCTTTGGCCCTCAGCATGTCCTTCATGCATGGAGATGTAGGACTTGGCATTTTCCTTTGTTGAACTTTATGAAGCTCCCATTGGCCCATTTTTCTGGCCTGTTCAGGTCCCTCTGAATGGCAGCACAACCACCTGGTGTATCACTGATTCCTCACAGTACTTTATTCCCTGCAAACTTGGTGAGGGTGCACTCTGTCCCATCATCCTGGTCTTCGATGGCTTGTTTAAAAACGTAGGGTAACTAGGGGGTAACCCACTAGTGACTGTCCTCCAGCTGGACTTTGAGCACCTGATTGCAACCCTTCAAGCCCAGCAGTTCAACCAGTCTTCCATCCACCTCACTGTCCACTTATCTAGTTTGTACTTCATTATTTTGTCAGTGAAGATGTTATAGGAGACAGTGTTGAAAGTTTTGCTAAAGTCAAGATAAATACTATGCACTGCTCTTCCCTCATCTGCTGAGCTGGTCATTTCATCATAGAAGGCTATTAGGTTTATCAGGCATGACATCTCCTTTGTAAATACATTCTGTTTACTCTGAATCACCTTCTTGTTCTTAATATGTCGGTAGATGGTTTCTGGGATTATTTCCTCCATCATTTTCCCAGGGACTGAGGTGAGGTGAGGCTGACTGCTTTGTAGTTCCCCAAATCCTCCTTGAAGATGTAAGTGACGTTTGCTTTCTTCTAGTCCTTAGGAACCTCCCCTGATTGCCATGACCTTTCCAAGATAATCGAGAGTGGCTTCACAATGACATCAGACAGCTCCTTCAGCACTCATGGGGGCATCCCATCAGGTCACATGGGCACGTGTATGTCCAATTTGTTAAAACGTTCCCTAACATGATCCTCTTCTATACAGGGTAAGTCTTCATTGCTCCAAATGTTCCCGCTAGTTTCAGTCTTACCTGGGGAAATCATATTTGGTTGGGCTGCATCAGAGATCTTCCTTCCTGGGTCAGAGCTTGCAGAGGGTAGTTCAACTTACTGGAAATACGATGGATGATGAAATAGTAAAATATTTTCACAGTTCAAAAATAGTACCAAGCCCAAGATTATGAGAGACCTCACTCTCACCTCCAGTTTTAGGATACAGCTTTTTACTCAGAATTTATTTGAAGGTACAACCCAGCAGGTATCTTTTAAAGCACGTTGGTTTGCTGTATTTGTTATTTTAGATTGCAAAAATTACTACAAATTTTGGCAAGGTTATATCAAATATTTATATTATAAATATATCAAAAGTTATGAAAATGAAACTGAGTGGCTTAACTACTAGAAACTAAGCTAGTTATCTATCTAGCTGATTTGTAGATACGGCCACTCAGCTAGCCCTTCCTTGCATTTGCTCCTGTAGTTAATTGTGCCTCCTCTGAAGTTAAAGGTTGCTAGTTGTCCTGATTTCAGCTGGGATAGAGTTAATTTTCTTCCTAGTAGTGGGTAAGGTGCTGTGTTTTGGATTTAGGATGAAAATACTGTTCATAACACACTGATGTTTTAGTTGTTGCTGAGCAGTGCTGCCCTGCCATTGAGGAGGCTGGGGGTGCACAAGGAGTTCAGAAGGGACAGAACCAGGACAGCTGGCCCAAACAGGCCAAAGGGATATTCCATACCGTTTGATGTCGTGCTCACCAATAAAACTGGGGGGAGTTGGCCAGGGGACCTGCTGTTGTATCACCATCCTGTCTGAAACCAGGACACTAGTGAAAAGTGGAGGGAATAAAAAAAGAGGTAGATGCTGGATTCTCTCTCATGCTGAATATATAATAACTGCTGAAGTCAATGAGAAGTAAGGAGCTCAGTTTTTTTCAGGATCAAGTCTTATCTGCCACAATCTGATCTTTCTCAATCATCCTTATCGCTCATGGCTGTAATATTCTTTTATCCTATATAAACTTCAGACTTTCAAAACAAACTCAATGAGCCACAGGAGGCTGTGATGAAATGAACTATGCTATTCAGCAAGTAAAAAGATGAGTCGGAGAGAAGGAATATTCTTGTCTGCTCATTTAGGATCTATGCCAGTAGTTTCAAGTTTATGAATGTTACCCTGTCAATGAGTCTTCTCCAAAGCTAGATTTTGCAAGCTGATACAGGACTTTAAAATCTTTATTTTACTTGATTTAAGTGAAAATTAAAGAAAAAGGTGTATTTAAACCTTGGTAGCCATGGAACATGAAAGGGTGTTATAATTTTGTACTTGTATGTGTATTTGTATGTGTCTCTCACTAAAATTCAACCCACAGACCATTTAGTAGCATTGCATTTTTGGCTTTTTTCCTTCATGAAGACATTTTATGTTTTGAGAGAATACACGGGATATGCATATCTTCTTTGCAAAACCTTTAATGAGTTTTTCAACCAGCAGGGTTCTTCGGCAAGCAAAAGCAGAATTTAAAACCTTTCTACAGCTTTGGTCAAGAAAATGTTGTTGTTTATTCATGGCTCCAACACAGAAAAATTGGAAAAAAAACATATTTTAAGAAAAAAAAAGTCTGGGGAGGATGAAGGAGTTATGCTGACTGAACTAAAGGCTGAGCAGGGCTTGGGAGCAGGAGCCACTCACCATATGCAATAACTGGCTCTTCAGATCTGGAGAAGGCAAGTTCTCTGCATTCTTTGTGGGGAACTGCATATAGACCCCAAATCCACTGATTATTAATGGAGGCTAGTGAACACACTTCTGACAGTGGCAACTTCAGATCATTGCAAAGCAAGTGAAAAAATACTTATTTTCAAATAAGTAGTACAGAAAAAGAACAAATGAATTTGGTTTTGTTAGACAGTTTATGAAATTCCAAGATATTCTTGCATATGAAATCTACTTAAATGAAGGAGAGAAAATAAATTTGAAGTAAATGATAAACAAATGATTTTGTCCAATTTCTTAGATCTGTAGACCTGGTCAAACCCAGATGACATCACACATTTCTTTGTCTAACTTGGGTAAAGAGATATTATTTGTATATTCTGTCACCCATCTAGGGGGAAAAATAGAAAGAGGATTCTGAAGAATTCTGATGCATTCAAACTACCATGTCAAATCCTTAAACGGTGGCTAGTTTGGCAAGGGTCCAAAACAAGGAATTCTGCAAAGTTCTTATGAATACTTAAAATGGAAGAAAGGCATTAACAGACAGAGGAAATGAGTCTGGGATGAGTGTAGTATAAAAGGAAGGGAAGGAAAAAAGTGATGGAAAGGTTAAAAGAAAGGGAAAAATGTGATGGAAAATTATTTTGTTTAAAAGCTGGCATTTGGTATTTTCAAAGGGCAAAATGTATTTTTGTTTTATGACAAATGAATGTAAAAATGTGCATGCCTTGTGGCCTAGAGGACAAAACAGTGGGATCAATGTTCTTTTTGTACTCTATGAAGCTTGAGATTAAAGTCCCCACTGATAAACTGTACATTCTTTAAAAGTGACCAGAAGCAAACAGTGTCTGTTTGCTGCTACTTTATTAGAAAGATACCACTGAGAATAGCTAAGAATACTATTTGATCTTAAACAGGTTGACCAAATTATTACAGTTGGCTCCAGTACATGAGATGCTTTCTGCAAATTATTGTTTCTGGTTATAAACCTTTATAATATCTCAGAATGAATTATGTATGTATTTCATGTTTTCTTTTCTTTTATCAGCCTTGATGTTCTCATTTCAAGTTTCACCCTAGCCTCCTAATAATGCAATATTGAGGCCATTCAGACACTAATTATGCCTCCATGGCTTTCTTGAAATGACTAAATCAGCATCAGTTCTATAATTATCATTAGCAAGTTTGTATCCGTGCCTCACATCACATGAAAAGCACAACTTTAAATGATTTATGAATATATGCATCTATAACATCGAATGTGCACTTTCTAACAGTATATGTACAAGAGGCACAGAGACACTTTAGACATATGTACACCTGTATAGATGCTCTCATCTTCTCTTCATTGCACTCCATTCTGTATCTTACACAAAACCAGCCTGATTGTATACAAGCTAATACAATATTGTTTCCTTAGTAGAGAGATGTATGTATGAGATACCCCCAAAATATGTACATTTAAGCATCCTGACCATTTAAATAGTACAGGACATAAGCAAGTGTTCATTAAGACAAGCTTTCAGACTTGATGATTTCCTCATTTTATTTATGTTTTTATAAAAGCCTAGCAAGAATGACTGACAGGACAGAAAGAAGTATACAAATGCAATTCGTCTGTATTTTCATTGTTTCTCCCTTTGAATTATTGATGTTGCCAGTAGTCATTTGTCAAGAAAACAAATCAAGATACATATACTATAGTATTGCACTTCTGTATGTTTGTAAACTGGTTGCTCTGCATCATGCTTATATTTTAGGCATGATCAAAAAAAAAAAAAAAAGAGAGAATAATATAAAATAAATAAATTTCCCTAATTTTTTAACAACAAAGACATGAAGAATAATGAACACCCAGCATAAATATAGTACAAAAAGAGAGCTTGTAGACATCTTTGTGTCAATTATACCCCACAGAATCGTCTGCACACTTGGGAGCTGAGAAAGAAAAAAAAAAAAAAAAAAAAAAAAAATA
>VXAA01006941.1:895590-907736 GCA_013399115.1 Anseranas semipalmata | reverse complement strand
CCCCCCCCAATTTATTTATGTAGAACAACTGCTGTTTGCCTTCGTATGTTGCAAGTAACATCCCTATTTTCCTCTGAGAGGTTTTTCTTCCTTTTTCCTCCTCTGTTCTAGCACGCAAGCAAGTCATTAATAAAAAGCATTTATATAGTGAGCTTGAATTATCACTTAATAAAACTATGAGAACTATGCTGCTGCAAAGATATCCCTATACAGCACAACAGATGTTACAGTGTGTATGTTTCTTCCAGAGACATGGTGAGGGGAAGAGCCAACAATTACTTTATGTTACTGAGTGACAGCAGAGGGTGGATGGGAAGGATATATGCAGAAATGATGAATCCCTGACAATAGTATCAATATTGACATTTAAAATATTATGAACTGGTAGCACTGCTATATAAGCTTCTGTGATAGCTGTGCTTTTAGATGAAAAGTAGCTATTTATATACCTTACAGCTCAGCGTGGTCATGTTGAAAGTAGGAACCTACTCATCATAGATTCTGAGAAAGCACAGGTTAACGTCCCCTGTCTTCTTTAGACCTATCTGATTACTTCAGCCTCCTGTGTTGACACAGAAAGAAACAGCTAGATTCTGTGCTGGAAGAATAAGGTTTGCAAGCGCTGACTGATATAAGGTATCCCATTGTGATACCTAAACCAAATTTTTAAAAAATCAAGCATCCTTTTCAAGTAAAACTTGAGAAACACAGAAAGGAACAGCAAAGATGTATCTGAACACACTTGAAGGTGCACCATTTACTTTCAAAAGAGATTTCTCCCATCACTCATGGATAGCTCCACCATGAAGAGCGATATCAAAAGATCTCAGAAAAGTAACTATTCTTTTATGTCTTTGGGAACTCGGATGCTTACAAGATTGTTTCTGAGAAGGAAAAGAATTGATCCTATTTTCAGTCCCTTGTTGTTGGCATTTGTGGACCACATCACTATAAACCGTACTGCAGAAATACATTCTTGGGAAATGAATACAATTCTGTTTCCTCTTGCAGCTCTAAAAGTATAGTGCAATGTTGTTGCATGCAAACTCAGTTTGGACCATATATTTTCATGAATCCTTTCCTGCATTCTGTATAAAATTGTGGTATTTAAAATACATATGGAGTTTCATGAAGAGCTTTAAACTTAATTGACAAGTAATATACATGATTACAATAGCGGAATCAAAATGAAAATAGTGTGTTTTGTTTTTTATGAAAGTAAGGTAGGGTTAAAGTCACCTGTGACAATATGTGAACTGGATATCACCGTGCAGTCAGAAAATTGCTGGGTTTAAGCTAGCAAAACTCAGTTATTTTTAGTGTGGAAGGAGACTGTAAATTTGCTAGCTATTTAGCTGAATGTACACTTAATTTACAAAATCTATTTTTGTGGTTCCTATTGTTAGATCTGCAGCTTTGTATTAACTACGTACGTATGCTAGTGCTGTATTGAACATACCATAAATATCAGGCAGATACTCTATTTTAAAGATAGTAATTTTTCATGTCTTTATAGAATTTCTGATAATTCTTTATTTCTTACTCTACCTTTGATAAAAGCTGAAATAAATATATTTTGGAAACTGCTCGTGCAGCAATTAACCTTTTCTAATAATTGATTTTCATTTTGTCCTTTGACTTTCATTCATTTCATTTCATTTCCTACTCCTGTCCTGTGCTGGAGTTCTTTATGCTACGACACTGATGTATTTTTCTGCTTTCAGTTTACAAACTTTAGTTTTAACATTAATTTTGCTGATGCCATGGTACTCCTACTGAGAAATTTTATCTCTTTTCTGGATTAATATTAGTGTTGGTAGAGAGCTGAAGCTGAAACTCGGTAAATGCCATGTAACTAGCAGTATGAAGCACTTCTCGTTATTTGGCCCCTAGCATTTGTCAACACAACGGGCATATCAAAGGCACACCTTAATAAGCAGTGACTGTCTTTGTTGAGACATAGATAGTTAAGAAGTTTGAGAAGCCTTTACTTCAAGCTTTTTTTTTTTTTTGTTAGGTATAAGTAAATCATATCTAATTATGTGCTTGTAGAGACTATGAGTAAGCAGCACCTTAATTGATGACATTTTAAAAGTTTTCATTAGTTAAAATTGTTCAAAGAGTTATGATGTGGTATTTCTTCCATCACTGAGCAGATTATCCATATAGTACAGAATAATGAACAAACTGACACCAGTATTCACTTGGAGTAATGATTTTCACCACTCATTAAGGAAAGTTGTGTTATTTCTTGAGCAGGTAATTAGCAAACACAGACTTATTTATCTTCCTCCAAGATGTCAGCTGTTTAGAGATAGAAGAAGTCATTGTCATCCATTACGGGCTAGTAGTTTTTAGCTGAAGTTACTGTTCCTTCCTGATCGGAGCTGCCAGAACAGCTGCAGCTTGAGCCTGAAGGCTCTGAGTGGCTGAGATAACATCACGCAGAGTATTGCATCTCGGCAAGTGCAATTCAGGCTGCCACTCTTGGGTGCTCTGCTATCAGAGGCACCGAGTCCCTGCAATCTGTATGGACTTTGAGTATGCAGGTGTGCAACAAATCTTAGAAACCAGGTGAGGGGGGTTATAAGGAATTTTCCCCAGAAAATGGCAGGCATTAGCCGTATTTGTACTTACTAAATGCTACAATCTCTCTCTTTTGGTGTATCAATGCTGTGTGATAGAGTAAATAGGGCTTTTGATTTTACCTGGTGGTTGTGAGAACATTTTGAATTCATCAGGACAAAAATAGACATGTTGCGTAAAAGTGTAATGAATGACTGATTTGCGATTTTGGATGGAGGAAACTTTAAACTTAGTTTGTTAATGTGTAAATGTTCCAGCGGGCAAAATGCAGAGTAGATGCTGCTGCTCTAATTGCAAAACCTCCCTTCGTTACCTTCTCCCTCCTCCTGATCCTCTTCTCCCTTCCCCCACCCCCCATGGCTTTTTTAAACAATTATGGGCATTGTGCTCCTTAATGGCGCATGGTTACTGTAAAGATAGATGTCCTCAAATAATGAGTTTCTAATAATAATCAGAGTGAGTTGGATTAAACTGGTTTCATATAGAAATCTTACAGTGTGAAAAAGTACACCTAAAATCCTGAGATATAGTTACAGGAGCTAAGCCTATTTACAGAGAAGTAACCCAATTTTTTTCATGTGTGTGGGGAGGGGGGAGTAGGGGGGGATGTTTGTGGGTACCTACAGTTTTGTCCACCTGCTTTAAAAACTTCAGAATAAGATTTATTTTTTTAGTACAAAATTCTGTTTTACTTTCTAATAATAAAATGTGTTTTAAAATCACAGCATACTAATTAGCTGTTGTGTTTACACTGGAAAGGTTGCATCCCTTCAAATGACTTCTAGCTGTGCTCTTCTTTCTCTCTGTTGCTTCCTGCTCCTCGCCACCTACTTTTATTATTTTATTTTATTTTATTTTATTTTATTTATTTTATTGTTTCCTGTGAGGTTTATTACATTGGAGTTGTTGCTTTCTTCCTCGTTCAAAAGTTCTGAAGGGAAGTAAAAGGGAGTGCTATGTACAGTAGCAGATAATCATTACTTTAAGTAGTTGTCACCGTGTTGGCTGGGAGAAATATTTTTCCTACCGGGTATCAGATCAGCAAGGCTGCACAATAAACAGAGCGAAATAGTTTAACTTAAGGTTTAGAAATACATATGCCATTTAAATGGAAACAAACCCCCAAATCTCCCACATACCTTTTGGGGTTTGGCGAACAAAAGCTCACTTGTACACTCCAAATTCCCCAGGGCCTCAATTTGCAATACCATTATTTAAGCCTGGCCGGTATCAAGCCGTTGCAGGGAAATAGGCGCTCTCCTCCCTGGTTTTTCAAAGCCGTCCTGTGCCCCCTCCCTGCCCACCCGCCCCGCTCCCAGCCTCCCTCGTGCCCTGCCCTGTGAGACGCTTTTGTGCTCGGAATACAGCAAATGGGGGACGCGGCGCTTCTGGGCGAGGGAGAGGTGCCATTCTGCGCGGCCGCGCCGACACCCCTGCCAACACGCGCGTAATTCCATCTCCTGACGAAGATCAGGGCTATAATCACTTTAATATCTGTTGTGTCCTCTACCAGCTGACCTGCAGTCTTTCACTGTAAAGATAAGAGGCCCTGATATAATAAGTTATTTCTTCTCTAAGTCTCAGCTAGTAGAAAATACTAACCATAAACCGAGGAGAAACTTGTGCCCGCTTAACGTGCTCCTGGGGTGCTCTCTGGGTGTCCGCTCGCGGGGCTGACGCCGCACCCCGAGCCCCCGTAGCCCGATGCAGCAGCGAGTGCTGTCACCGTGTGTGTTTTCTCGCTAATAAAATGGCAGGCCGGTTTGTCATTAAGAAGCTTGTCTTTCGAAATAGCAACCGAGGTGCCGTGCTGAGCGTTTGAGCACGTACCTGTTAGCAGGACGAGCTCAGCACGAGATGAGCGGCGCTCCCGAGCGTGGGCGGAAGGACGGCGAGCACCGCGTGCCTTGGGTGGGCATCCGCCAGGGGCGGGTGGGCTTTCTCCTGCTCGCGTTCTGAAAGGGGTAAGGTAGCCCGATAGGCAGCGGGGGAAAAAACAAAAGGGGAAAATACTTCCAAGCAAATCATTACAGCATATCTCAATGACTGTGTTCCACACTTAGATTTAATTAGAAGACAACTGCACTGGAAAACCGGTCATTTTAGTCATAGTTAACGACGGGTTCTCTCCTACCCCCAATCAGAACCGATTATACGCTGCATTGTATAATGTAATTTCCACAAGAAAATTAAGTACGAATAGGCACGATAGTATTGTGTGGTTGTAATAATGAGGTTTTCATTAATGATGTTAATTTATCACTTAACTATCCTTTTAGAGGTGAAAATAACTATTTTCCTTGTCTTTTCTTTTTACCCTGTATACCAACCAGTTTCAAATTGGTGTATTTTGTGCATATTTTAAGTAAAAGACTGTGACTGGATAGCTATTAATGTGTTCCTTACATGGTAAAAAGACAGTGAAAGAAGTGAAACCTTGTGTATCCATGTTTCTTACAGGATAACCACTTTCAGGAGGAATTTCTTTTATGTTGTAATATAATTTACTAGTGTACGGTTTCTAAAGTGTCATGGGTAGTTCAACGCTGGATTCCAGACAAGCAAGTTTGTTTTCTAGTTAGCTGTAATAAGACTTACTTGCTGCCAGTAGTAAGATAATAAGGATAAAAATCGTGTGGTTTAAGAAAAAAAAGAAAGACACGTATTTGCATTTGTGCACCAAATTCCACTTGGTGATATGCTTGTTGGGCGGCGCCGTTAAGTGCCTTGTGGGCTGTATTTCAACTACTGTGTGATCGACTAGGTATATTAGAGCTTTGTACCAAATGCTGAAGCAAAATTTGACCCTGTTTTTACCCTGAGATGTTTTTGTCTTTAAAAACATCCACATTTTCTGACTACCCAGGTGGGTGGTAAGAAAATTTATCATTGTTATTTGTAGGGTGTGGCTCCATGTTAGAGTTTGGGTAACCTGAATCTGAACTGATGCTGGGTAGATTTTTTTTTTTTTTTAATTCCAAAGCCCAACTGTGGGAATTGATATATGGTCTTAAAATTTCAAATCTACATTTTATGCACTGTGCCAAAGCACCCATGAGCTCATTAAGAAAAGACTTTTTCAATTGTATCTTGTGTTTATGCGTGTATTTATACTTGACAGGAATCCTTTAGAGGTTTGGTTTGCTGTATTAATACTTACAGTGTCTTGGAGCACATAAAATATACTTAAAAAAATTAAAGGAGAAAGCATTGCTTACAGATCTGGTTCCAGTAGCTTCCTCTGTATTTCAGTATCTGCTGAAAGTTCCTTGGCCAGCCACCCAGCCCCTAGAGGGCAGGCCAGCAACCTCCTCGGCCGGACCCCGGCCCGCGCTGCCCGCTGCGGAAAGTCCCAATGCTGGCACCACAGACAGCATCCCGTTTGTGCTGCGTAATAAAATCTCGAGGTGTATTTCTCATTCTTCCCAGAGTTTTGCTGTACTAAGTGGTTTGCTTTCCTTTTTTTCTTTCTCTCTCTCTCTTTTTTTTTTTCCTCTAATCTTTTTTAAATCTGAGGGAAGGCTTTTGTGTTTGTGATTTTTTTTTTTTTTTTTTTTTTTGGGGAATGGTTTTTTTTATTTNTTTTTTTTTTTTTTTGCTGGCAATGGTCTTTATGAATGTGAAGACTCAAATCCACTATGGTACGATCATGTGGTTTACTTACTCCTTCACCTGGTAGAAGTCTTTAGGTACGCGCTGCTCTTTGCTGTAGTGAAGACTACGGAAGCCAGCCCACAATATTGCAGACTTGCAAAATTAGGTTCTAAAATCTAGATAATAAATTATTCAGGTGAGATTAAGTCCAGTTTATCCTACTCTAGTTGGCTAGGTTCAGTTGCATGACTCCTTTTGTCTTGCTAAATGCCATATGACAGTTTTTTGTTCTCCTGTGGACCATTGTTACTAATGCTGATATTTATGTGAAGTCAGACTTGTTCTCCAGTTCAACTGTTTGACCATGATTCTCTCCTCCAGTATATCACCATCAGAAATCAGAGGGGTTCCAATAATTCAGATGAATCTGATGGTCTGCTTCAATTTTTCATTAGCTGTATTGAAGTAGAACAAAAGAGCAAGTATTCTTGGATTTGGTGCCATAAAGTAAGACACCCCCCACATCCCAATCCATAGTTTAGCTTTGGTCTAAGAATGTATTTGTGTTTAGGGAAAAAATTGTATATAACAAAATTTTGTTGCATACTGTGTCATTAAACAAGTATACAACCTTTCCTAAAAGTGTACTGGTTTACCTTGGGCACTTTCTGCTTGAAGATTTTTAAATGTTACTTTGCCAGTTCAAACTGAAGTGTAGTTGGAGCATGTATACTTCAGAAGGAGAAAAGCATCTCCTGCAGATGGCTGCATTAAGTCCTCCACGCAGTTGTACAGATAAGCCTGTTACTCTGGGCAAACTTGCTTCTTAATTGCATGAACGCAGCATTTTAGCTACACATTTATTGTTGAACCTTGAAGCTTAACTGCATTGGTGAGTTTCTGCATTTCTGTACAACATATGGAAAAAGTGAGAGAATCCAGCAAAAGTTATGGAGATTGGTTTTGTTTATTTTGTAGGTCACGTGTTGTAATCAGCAGATTGGGGCTCAATTCCCACTTAGCTTTCCAACCTTTTCTTTAAAAGTAATTAAAAAAAAAATCAAAAGCTGTTTGCTGTATGAGGTGTATGGTGTCTGCTTTAGAGGTGATACGGGACCAAATTTTGTTGGGGGAGTTCACCAATAAGCAGTGAGCAGTTTGGAAGGTGTATTTAGTGTGTTCCTGGGTTGATGCAACCCCATGCGCAAAGTTTTCTGTTGCCTTAAAATGTCAGAGTTTTTGTCAGCCTTAGGATAATCATAGTTTATGGACATGCAGCGGAGAAAAATTTCCAAGAAGCACAATCTGTAGAAGCGCTAGGTCATATTTTTTTATGTCTTGATCATCTGTGGCCAAAACATAGTTAACTTCCTGGAGAAATAATGGTGGCACTGTTCTGCGATTCATCCAACCTGCTTTTCCCCAAGGGGCTGGGATGGTCCCTGGGGTGTCGCTTCAGCCTTGGCATATACCCAGGTTGCAAACGCGTTCCTTCGTTCGGCGTGGTGTGTAGGAGCGGGGCGGGAAGCTGCCCGAGGTACAGGAGGAAGCGCAACACCTGGAGGGCTGCATGGCGAGCCCCTGTACAAGCCCCATCCCTGTGGGCTTAGGGGTACGCTTAGAATAAGCTTTAGCTCTCATGGAAAAGGGGTGGAAATATAGTTAGGGTATCTGGTCAGTCTTAAGTAACCAAGTTTTTTGATGCCAGAGTGGTTTACAGTCAGAGACTGTCCCCGCTGCTCCGCCTGGAGGAGAGCAATCCTTTTTCCCCTAACTGCCAGTAGAAGACTGGTATCATGCAGGCATTTCCCTTGCCGTTGTCCTCCAAAAAACAGTATCGCAAGCCCTGTCAAATGGGCGGCTTTTACAGCTTGCTCTGGAAGCCCAGAAATTCGGGCTGTGTCGAAGGGAGTGGGGGAAGCAGGTCCCGGAGGCGAGGGACGCCGTGGCTGTGGCCCCTGCGGGTGCTGCAGTGCCTCTGCCCCGCAGCCTGGCTCCGGGCAGAGCTAGGAGGGCTCTCGGGTGCATCAAAAGGCAGGGACAAAAGAACATGCTGTGGATGTGTTGGTACCATTTATAGGAATTTGTTTAAGTAGTTACATGGGAAAAATCATTCAGACTGAATTTTGGTGGGAGGTGTTAAGCATTGAGCAACTCAAACGTAAGCTGGATGAATGGTTTTCGGCTCTGCTGCTGGAAGGTCCGCCTGTGTCGTGCCTTTGGTCTGAATGTAGAAAGGAGTAGAATTTTGTCCTTGTGGAACATTGTAGCTCTGAAACATAGGAGAGGGGAGAAAAATAGCAAAGGTTTTTTTTTTCTCCTCCTGAACAAATGAAAGCAAGAGCAAAGCCTTGAAGATCATTTTAGAATTCAGGCTCCAAATTTCTCTTTAAGGCATTCTTAATAGAAACAGTAAGTTATAAATCATCTAAGCAATTACCCGAACACCGAAGGAGTGGGGCCCAGCCTGGGCTTCAGCCCCAGATGTTTCTGGACTACAATAATGGCCCAGCCCAGATATTTACAGCTTAATTTCTGTTCATGTGCACTTGTCCATAAATGGTTCCTTTTCCATTTCCAGTTCAACAACTGAACCACTTATAGTAGAGAGTGATTTAAACTTGAATGATGGCAAAATGTGAATAGAGACAATTTACCTCTGGAAACTTTAAAGTCCATTTCCAATATTTAAAATGTAAGCTAACTCTTGAACAGGGCATGAATTGATCAATAAGTGCCCCCTTTTAAACGTTATATTCTTTATAAGATGAAAAATAAAAAATCTGATTTTAAACTTTATTTAATTATTATTCTTTTTCCTTAGCTTTTTTACAGTTCAGAGCAGAGCCTTTTTTATCTCCTTTTAACGCCACGCCATCTAGCACTACTTGCATGGCGAGCCGGTGTACCTAGCCTCACTCCTCTCCCCATTCCTGTCCTCACTGCTCCTCCCAACCAGCCCCATTACTTGAAACTAAACAAATTGAAAATAATGATTGGTAACCATCTGCTGTGCTGAAATTCCACGTACAGCAGTTAACTCCATTTTACAAAACAACTTCAATCTAGTGAATTACAGTGCAGTTCTTGGTGGCAGCAGACAGCAACAAGCAGTTTGAGTTCCTCTAGACAAAGCGGTGTGCGTGGGGAGCGTTATGCAGAGTCACTTGGTGGCAGTGGGCAGAGGGAGGGAGGCGAGGCTTTCGCCTTCAGACACTTCAGTGTAATGCATTTGAAACCGGACTGTAACCACAGCCTAATTGTTTCATCTGATTAAAAATGAGGCCAGTCCATAAAACTGCGCAGACAGGCAATCTTACAAGCGCGCGCGCCCTTCGGTTTGGTTTTCTGTTTCTGCAGCTGCACTGTAATGCAATGACAAGGGTGTTCGGCTTTCGGTCACTTTCATGTGACTTTTAGGCTGCCCAATGAAAACCTCAAACAAAAATTAGATTGCGTAGCTGGTCAAAGTGTATCGAAGAGCAATAATTATTCATAGAGTTTCTATGAAGAAACTATTCTATTGATGCAGAACTGTAACAGGGATGTAGTAAGGCACTCTGAATAGCGACGGACTGCCAAACAGCAGATATTCAAATAGCGACAGGCTATGATGTAATATTAAAATAGCTACCATTATCATCTATGTTTTTAACTCAATTTCGGTTATTTGAGCTTAGGTTTTGATCGTATATAAAGAAAGTTGCTTAAAATGGGCAGTATATTGAGTTCAAAGGACCCATACAGTTCATAAATTCTCCGGTGTCTACTGGATTTTTCATCAGGGAGACTTCCAATAAAAATGATCTATTTTAGAAATAATATTGTTTAGTAGGTTGAAATGTGGTGTAATAAAATTAGACCTTCAGTCTTCTAAAGTTACTACTTAGATGGCACCCTTGGGATGGTAAAATGGCTGTATAAGCAGATGAATCAGACAGTTTCACTGATGGATACATTTGTCAGTCTCTGTTACAGATATAATATATTCTTATATCTGTAATCCTGACACTGTTACATCCAAATGAAATCAACATGAGGTTGTCATCTTTAAGCAAATATGTTAAGTGTTGTCTTTTGTGCTTTGGATTTGAAAGAAAGGGGCCCAAGGGAGCCAGCATCATGCAAATGGAACAAATCCCATTTCTTCTGAGCTGTGCTGTTTCCCCCTTCATGGCAGCTGGCTGTGTTATCTTTGTGTGTTTCTCTGAGTGCTGACAATTCTTTCAGTGATCTAAGTTAGGGCACATTAGAAAGTGGAAGCAGCTGTCTGTCGTTATACTGAGAGACGTGTTTGCTCTACTGCAAAGATGAAGGACCATGAATCCTTGACACACTCTCTCCCCCCTCCCCCTTTACTTTCCAACATGATCAACATTCAGACGCACAGATTGTCTGCTTGGACAGTTTTTTGTTCTGACTGACAGCATCTGGCATAGACAAATTTAAAAATACATAGCATGCCATGCTTGGAATTGGAACATCCCTTCTTTATTAATCTTCTCATTTAAACCATTCATTTACATTTCAAGAAAGGTTACAGCTTGATATAGTTGAAACATTTATTTTAAATGAATAACCTCCTAATGAAATACCTTGAATGAGCACCAAACAGTCAGTGTTCATTAAAAATTACACCTGATTAGTATGGCCTTGGAACTGGTGTGAAGACATAAGATTTTCCCATTGTCTCGATCCATAAAAAAAAAAAAATGTTTAGCATGTGTGAGTGTGTGTGTAATTTTTTTTTCTTAAGCACAAAGCTAAATGAGAATGGTGTTTTCAGTTGTAACCACACATCATTTTCAGGAGTACCATGTTATGAAGCACTAGCCTTTAAAATACTATTTGTCTAATTAAATCTGTTTTTGCTGAACAGAAACATTTGAAGGAAATGCCTAAATAATGTTTTGTTTTGTTTTGTTTTATTCTGCTAAGGCATTTATGATTGGAGGGACAAGATGCTTTATGATTTGATGTAATCTGAAATCCTATGTATATTTTTTCTACTGAGAAGTATTCACATGTTTGTATGCAGTACTTTACTAGTAAAATAAAACTGAAATGGTGGACCACCCACTAAAATGTTTATGCACGCGCACATGCACATATGCACGCATACATCCTGTGCGCTCTCATCTTCACCATCCATGTTGGCAACACGGACGTGCTTGTCTAGCATTTATGTAAAAATAATATGAAAATTGGCCATACCAGTCAGAATATGGACTTTGAGTCCAAGAAGGGAGGAAGGAAAACCTCTTCTGCTAGGCATTTTAGATGCTTTATATCACTGTGGATTGCAGCTTTAGCTACTTGCAGTACAGAAGGAAAAAAAAAAAAAAAAAGCTTCCAGAAGGGAGGGGGGGAACCCCCAGTATTATAAAACAGAGGACTGTTCAAGTGCGTGGCAGTAAATATGTAAAACAAGTATCCTGGCTTATTTGGAGAGGAAAGAGATGCTGCAGCAGACAGGCTCAATTAACAATTGTAGCAGGAGAGGACTTGTATTCCTTCGGTAAATGTAGGAGAGGTCATTTGCTTTAGGATAAATTCTGACAAATTTCAGATATAGACATAAAGGCTGGAATAAATATGACAAAAGACTTTCAGTTGCACATCACGTGTTTTGTATTTGGAATGGGCATTTAATTTTTTTTCTCAGTGAATTTTTTTTTATATTAATCAGCAAAACATTAATATTTTTTAAATTAATTGACTGAAATGAGCATTTTGGGACAATAGGGATTTTAATACAGGCTTGAAATATCATTTATGCTTTTTAAAAAATTCTCATAGTAATGCCTAATCTATTTTTCTTTTTCTGGATGAAGCAGTAAGATGATAAGTTTTCAGCGTAGGTTTTACTATGCTAGTTATGTGTAATCATAAAAGTGAAATCAAATTTTATTTTAAATGAAATCACATTTTTTCCCCCACAAACTGTTCCATTTCTGTGATAAACT